>WEKX01017739.1:1426-12043 GCA_013390025.1 Pitta sordida
GACACCGCTACTGTTTCTTCTACCCGTATTTTGTTATTGTTGGGACTTTCGGTCTCTTTGGGGGGGGGATTGGTGTTGGGTGGGATTTTTGGTTTTTGAGGGATTTTCCTCCGTCGCGCTGGGAGTGGGTTTCGTCGCGTGGGGGAAGGGAAAGCTTTGGTTTTTTATGTTCCCCACTGTTGATATCAGTTGCACACAAATTACTTTCCCATCTTATATTCCCCTGTTCTTTTTTTTTCCTCTTGTAAATAAATCCTGTTACATCTCTAACGATCTCTCGTCCAAGGAGTGGTAATTAACCCTTTACTGGTCTTAAACCAAGACAAAAGTTTAGACTTGATATTAGGAAAAGGTTTTTTACTGAAAGAGTGATCTGAATGTGGAATAGGTTGCCCGCAGAGGCGGTTGAGTCGCCAACCCTGGAGGTATTTAAGGGTAAGCTGGATGAGGTGTTGAGTGTTATGATCTAGATGTAGAGGGTAGGTTAGTTGGATTATAGGTTGGACTAGATGATCTTCAAGGTCCTTTCCAGCCTTATCTATACCGTGATACTGTGATACTGTGATACTGGGTGTGATAAATCCATGACTTTGCTCCCTACTTCCTTTTCCTTGTCAAAATAAATGCCCTCATTCCTTGAGGAGACCTGGGTCAATGAGTTGAAGTAAATGGCAGAGCAGTAATAAGTATTTGTTAACTTCTACAAGAAACATGTCCCAATTGTGAGATCTCAATTTTTTTTATTAAATGATGACAGACCTCCTCCATGTAAGTTATTACTGTGTGGTTGCCTTCAGCTGATTCAAGAAATGTTCTGCCATTTTCTTCCATCTCCACTTATTGATACAAACGAAACTTCCACATGTTGGATATGAAAAAATTGTTTGTATTTTATTTTATTCTTTTCCAGCCAATTAAGAATAAACAAAATAGAGGAAATGTACATTAGCAGATGCTACTCTTCACCCTTACCCTGACCTTCAGCATCATCAAATTCCTTTCGTTAGTTTCCTTGTTCTGAAATGTAACTCTTTATCATTTTTACTAAATTTATTGATATTTATGACTACTATTACTTATACTTCTCAATTATCCTTCCCTAAAGTAATCAGTGAATTTTTACAGAAAAATATGTACAAACACATCTGACATAAGAACCTTAACAGGTGTAGACAAATGTCTAGACTTTTTTAGATATATAGTTCTTACAAAATAATTCTATCAGTGTCTTCTTTCAACTCTAGAATTAACACCTAATGCATTAAACTTACATACTTCATGGCAAATTCACTGAAGAATCTTCATAAGAAATTGACAATGGCAGGTCTTGCCCCCTATTGGTTTTATTCTGGCGTCATTTGCCTTAGTCACTCTAGGTCATTTCAAATGACACAACATTAGTGTGAGAGTAACTCAATTAAGCCCAAAGAACAGTGAATGGAGGCCAAAATTTGATGAATCTCCCTGGCAAGTGATCAAATTCAGCAGACACCTATTAAATCCAATGGATATCTAGTAACAAAAGCTGCATGAGCAACAGACCACCCTTAACAATTATATGATTTTTGAGAATGCAGTGTTAACTGCTGTATTAAAATATACTGTACCCTGAAATGCATGACCTTATGACTCTCTGAATTCTGGCAGTGGTAACATACCTTGAGTCTGATTTGTTAGTAGAGACATACCTCAAGAAGCCTGTATGCTCAGTCTGTCTGTAGAATTTTGTGATACTGTCTGCATATAGAACAACTCCTTATTATATGCAGTACATTAAACTTCTTTGGTATCTATTGCCTGCTGCTGGGGGACATCCACTGACTGCCAAGAACTGGGGTTTTGGCTGTGTAGTCCCATGCATTAGGACAAAACTGCTACTCATGCTCAGTGGCATGTAAGATTGTTTTTTTTTTAGTGCATATTTGTTTCAAAAAAAATTGATGTCTGTAAATAGTCTTTGTCATAAAGCATAATAGAAACATTTCCTTTTGTCTGTAAGGGATTAAAAAAATCCTTCAAACAATGTCATCTTTAATCCATTACTTTCTATTGTCTGCCATTGAACACAATGAATAATTAGTTTCTGTGCAGATACCTTAGGTAATCTGAAATATCAGCTATTACATTCCCTCAGAAAGATTTTTACAAATTAAGTAAAATAAAGATTCTTATTTAGTCATATCAGGCTTGTTTATTGTTATCACATACAATCTTCAGGCATGCTATAAATCAGCCATGCTGTTTTTGAGCACATTTTATCCACATCAGAGTTTCTTCCCTCAGGCTTTCAATCCTGTCTTACACAGTTTTTTACAAGGATAAATAAGATTCATGAACTGATTCATGGTGCATTGCTCAATTTCCAAATAATTTCTTATCTATAGACTATGTTTATAAGGGTCAGGGTTTTGAAATGTGAATATTACAAAACTGTAAGTAAAGTTTGGAGACCATTTCATTAGTTCCTTATTTCGTCAGGCCAATAGTCCAGCAAATTGCAGCAAAATTTTCTTCAGGGGATAAGAACCTTAGAAATAGGAAACAGTTTCCCTGTTAATAAAATATTTAAACGTATATGAGATAGACTATTTGTTTTGTATAAAGTATTTTAAGATTTTTATAAAGAGTTAGAAAACAACAAATCATTAACTAAAACATTAACTTAAGCATTTTAAAATACCTAAAACATATATATCAAAGAACTTAGACCATTAAATGACAAATAAGATCACTCTAGTTCAGAAACTGATAGCTTTTGCATGTGTGCTGTTCTGTTTCAGCTGAAGACCAGCATATATACCTAAAGTGAACTATTGATATGTGGATCTACTGTTTGTGCCTCATCTATCTTTCAGTTTAAATCACCTTAAGTGATTGAGAGTATTCAGTATTCCTCTGCAAAATTCCCACCAATTTTTAATCTGATTTTAATAAAGAACTTCCTCACTGCACACTGCCTTCTGGGAGTCTATGGGGCTGAATTTTCTCACTAATGTATTCCTTTCCACATCAGTCTTAGAGAGCTACAAAATGTTCCTATATTCTAATAAGAATATGGTCAATTCATAATAAATGTCACTGCATCAAAATAGTGTGTTGTCCGATTAATGTAATTTATTGAAGAGAGAGGAACTTTTAGTATTTCCAAATGTGAACAAAAAAATACCATCACTATAAGCAGCAGGGTTATAATACTATGAATCATATTATACATCTGATAAATACATTTAGATTTCTTTGAAATTGCCAGATGGTTTCAAACACAGACATAGCACTTGTCTCCAGTAGAAGGAGTTCAGAGATTTGAATTTGCTATGTCTTCTAATTATTTCTTAGTACTTGATGCTTGAATCAGTGAACTCAAATTAAAAAAAATGCTTCTATTGTACATTTGTATCACAGTATCACAGTATAGAAAAGGCTGGAACGAACCTTGAAGATCATCTAGTCCAACCTATAATCCAACTAACCTATCCTCTACATCTAGATCATATCACTCATCATATCACTCATCATATCACTCATCATATCACTGTAATATGACAGGATGTGATTTCTCTAACATACATATATCTTTGTCCAGGTAGATTACTCAGAAATTATGATTTAATTAATTAAACTATTTTAAAAGTGTTTGATTATTAAAAACAAGTTTCCAGTTTGGTATTCTCCTTTTTAACTTAAAAAATAAAAGCCGATTGTTCTTTTAAACTGTATTACACTTGATTTTCTGAAAATATTATAGGTTTTACAAGATATTTTCAATTAGTAATTTTTAATACAGTAATGCCTCGAAACTTGCGAGGGTTTAGGTCTCCTCTGGTGCCATGAATCCCCTGTTTCGTGAGGATAGCTGTGTCATGGATATGCAAATTAGCCCCACCCATCACCCCACACCGCTCAGTCCCAGAAGCCACATGGATCCCACAGCTCTCCCACTGCTGAGACCCTCCAAGCACTTTGTGCTGACTCAGCAGGGACCTTCATCCCATGATAAACGTGTCCTACCTCTAGCCACTGCCCAGTCCTCTCTGGGATATGGCATGGTGTGTGGTAGAGAAGATGTCCTGCCAATCACCAGAGCTGAGGCAGGGTTCTGTGGGCACAGGGTCTGGGCCGTCGCTAACCCTAAACACACCCTAACCTGGTAGGCAGGGGAAGCTTGCCACTGGCAACTATAAATAAATAATGCATACTTTTAATATCTAAAATATGGCTTTGAATTATTTTCATGTAGTCTAATTAAGTATCTTAAATATATTCAATTCTCTCCACAATTTATATATTATGTTTCTAAACTTTTTTTCTCTCTGAATTTGTGACAGAACTGACTTGGGAAAAAAAGTAAAAAGAATTGAAAAGAAAGAGAAAACACTAAGTTAATGAAATGGTGTTCTGGTATATCAAATTTCTTCAAACATAACACAGCAAAAATTATATTATTTGCATGTATAATTTGCCTACTGAATGAATTCCACTTAAGCTTTGAAGTACAATTTTGAAAAAGTTACAAAATTAGTTAGTTTTCAAAAGTTGAAGTTTGTCTGTTGAAAATCATTCTACTTCAATCTCTGTTATGGGAATTCTGAAAGAGTGGTACAAGCCGAACAAGTGAAAATGACAGGCATATAACATGATTTAATATTTATTTGCAAATGCACCTGTACCTGGAAATCTGAAATTAGATTGCGTTTTGTAAAATTTGTGGATGCAAGAGAAGGCTATTGAACAATCTTTTTCCCTGAAATGTAATTTCAGACTATTTCTACTTTTTTTTTTTTTCATTGTCTAAACAGACTCCTTTTTTTGCTTATGGCATGCTGAACCTACAAGTGAATTTATGAAAAATATAAACATTTACACAAACTATTGTATTGCAGAAACCTGAAGTGATATTGCAAGCACTTCCTCCTTCAGTCGTCTGCTTCCTCTGCTGAAATGATCTTGGAGGTAGAAGAAAATTTTGAAGAAATTCCTACACAACAGTTTTGATCATGCAAAGAAAACTTCCAGGTGATGATAGTTCAGGGATACAATACTTCGAATAAAATAATTTCATCTAGTTACTCCTCATGATATTCTTTCGAATATCTCCAGGAAATCATGACCTCTAGCCACTTCAGCAGGACTTCATTTCAGCAACAAAAAAGTATGATACAGGACTTTTTTTTTTTTACATCACTCAGATATTTATTCAAGTAATGTGAGCTGCTGTATAAAAAATATGCACAATGAGGAGGAAGTATTCCCTTCAGCTTAATTTACTATTCTACTGATGTGCCTTTCAGCACAGACACTGGTTTCATAGTTAACCTTTCACATCTATTTCATGTAGTTTTCATTTCAGCTTAGAGGATTTTCATTCAAGTGTTAACCTGGACTGACCCTTTTGAACTTGTATGACCGCACTATCAGAGCATAAGACAAAAAAACTTTTTCAAACTGTAATAAAGAATTCAGTTTCATTTATGCACTATCGATTTTTGTTTGAAAACCCTTTTTGACACTTCCTTTTCTTTGTCTTTTCCTTTCTTGAATGCCACATAATTATAAAAATACAGTCATAAGTCAAAATCAGATCATAAAAGTGCAGTCGTAAGTCAAAACCAGACTGAAGCTCCTAGAGCATTAGAAGATTATGTATTATGAAAATTTCATTCTGTTTGTTTCAGGAGAGAAAGACTAGAGAAAGTGGGGTTATATTCATATACATTGTATGTTCCTTCTGTTGGTTATTTGATACAGTTTAACTGATGAGTCCAAGGGGTTAACTCAAGAAGAAGCTGACAGCATATAGTGGGAGACAATGAGTTGAAAGCAGCTGTTCCAACAAATACCTGAGACAATGCAGAAACCAAATGCTTTGAAGTCTATCCCTGTCCTCCTGCCGAGCTGTCAAACTGGCTTCCTCAAACTCCAGTCACAGGTGCAAACAGAAAGATTTTCATTAACTTTATAAAAGGAAACACTTCCTAAAGCTGGTCTCAGCCTAATCTGAAACCAAACTTTCACACCTGAGGTCTTCAGATAATTTTGGACTGTGTTAGTGTTCAGGTAAGACAGATATGCAAAAAATACAACTAGATTTGATATCATAATATACAGTGAACCTGTATATGAATAATAAGACATATCAGTTACATATTCAATGAAAAAAATTTCAAGCCCTAGGGGAAATTTCTTGTTAAGACTTATCACCACACGAAAACATGGTTTACATGTGATGTGCAGAAAATAAAAATCTCTGCTGCTGAAGATTTCTTAAAACATACCTGAAGTTCTCAGACAGCTGTTTGCTTAGCAATTTTTACTGTTTAATTGTGTAACACTGAGCTTGCAAATACATCATCTGATGTGGTTTTCTTCCCTCATTCCACCTTCAGGGTGTTACAAAGGCAGATTCTATTTGGTGGCAGCAGGATTAATCTAATCAAAACCAGACATCTAAAGTAGAAATGTTTGTCTGAAATAATTATTCCAGGCTCCCCTTATATTTAATAGTGGGAGGAAAAAAAAACACTTGTAGGGTGTGATTTATACTTGTAAAGTATATTTTATTTTATTCTAACACAGACATGTAAAGAGAGAAGAACTCTCTATTACTGCCAAGACAGCTTTCAGTTACTGTGAAGTTTAGTGATACTTAGAAAGAAATTAGCATGTTGATGTCAGGAGAGCTGCAGGATGCTAAAATCCATGTAAAAACCTTAAAAAGTATTTCAGTGTCCTGAGACGCTTTGTCCATGAAGTGAAGTTATAAAGCCACCATATGTCAGCTTAGTGCACCCAGAGACCTGCCAAAGGACAGGGTTGCTGTTTTCCCATCATGTAAAGGTTTGTCCATGACAGAGACATACACTCACACACCTCGCTCGGAAGTACCTCAATATTCACAGATCTTTCAAATATCATCACAGGCCATCAGACTACTCCAAAGCAATTCCTGGACCCCGGGCACTCTCACCTAGTCAGATTTTGAGTCTTAGCAGAAGCAAACTTTCCTCCTACTTGTCTGCTAGTCTAACTTTATTACTGAATGACACATATTTGTACACATCCACATAAATGGTGTTAAAACCACTAGGAGGAAAAAAGTATGCTCCGGTCCCTCCAGTTTCCAGCACACAATCTTTGTGGCATTTGCAGATGAGATAAACTACACAGAAAAATATTTAAGAAAAAAGATTTTGTGAGGAGATAGGGTAGATCACAGTTACCAGGTGCAGGGCTCAGTCATGCAAGTGCATTGACTGGTGTATTATCACTTTTGATCAGCTACTTACATCTTTTTTCCTCCTTATTTTCTCACACTTCCTCCCTGATCTGCTCTCATTCACCTTTACCCAGCTCAGTCCTCCCAGTAATAGGTTTTGCATAGTTGCACAAGCCCTTCAAGGTAGCCCATGACATGTACATACTTGTAACAAAGTCCTACAGGCACCTCTCCAGCATCACCTAATACTGATGCTAGTGTTGTGTTCTCTTTCTTATCAGCCACAAAGTTCAGGTTAACTCCCTTCAAGGCTATGCCCCAATGCTTTCTTAATGGCCCATCAGTCATCCAGAGGAGAGTCCTGGTCTGTTATTGTCTCTGTTATCACCTGCTCCTTAGGTTTGTTTATCTCTTTGTTTAATTTATCACTTTCTTTGTTATTTGTTATTTCTTTTATAGTGAATAGACCTTACCAAGGTAACTGGATGAGGAACTCAGTGACATGGCCTAGATGATGGGAGGCTCAGATGGATGGAGCATATTGCCCACGGCTCCAGGTTTGTGGGTTCAATCCCTGTGTGGGCGCTCACTTGGGAGTTGGACTAGATGATCCTTGTGGGTCCCTTCCTACTCAGAATAACCTGTGAACTTAGTGAACCAAATGCTCTGACATTCTACACTGTACAGACCGATTTTTCTAGTGCAAGATGATGTTTATTCTAGTTCTTACCTTTATTAGACATTGGAACACGTGGTTCCCATTTGAAGAATAAGTACTTGGATTTTAGGGGATTTTTTTTTTGTTGTTTTTCAAATGGAAACCAGAGATGGATAAGAAGTAAGCTCTTTCATAAACTTCTGCACGCTTATCTCTTTCAGACCTCATAATCCAGTTTTCGTTTATTCTTAGATGTCATGACCACATGTAATTTTGGATTGACTAGAAGGTTCACACAATCATTGGGCAACAGATAGATCAGAAAAAAACAGTTTAGTGCTGACGGGCAGCCCAAAGATGTCACTGTAAGAGATGTACCACCAACAAGAAAGCAAGATGCATTTGGGAATGAAAGGAATGACTGCTCTTAAAAGAAAATTATCTTTTGCTATTACTATTGATGCGATTCTACCCAATTCTTGGATTTCACATTAATTATGTTTTTTCAACAATCCTAACCAAATAATCTCTAGGAAATTTTCTTTTTTTTCCTTGGACTCCTAATGATTTTCTGTTGGGTATTGTATTTACATCATATGACAAGTTGCTTTGTTTTCTCGTTTGTTTGAGTTTGTGACAGAACAATGAGTTTTCTAGAAGGGGACTGGAAGGAATTTGTGTGCCATAATTTCAAAAGCGCAATTATTATGTCATTTGCAGAAGACAGTCTAGACATTTATGCGTAGTTCTGGATTTTTCTGGTTGCTCATCATTCAGTTTACTGGTAACCCTATGGTTTTCAGGCAAATTTTGAATTCTAAAAGCCTACTTGATCAGAATTTTGTCTTTGGACCAAAGCAATATAAACATCGGACTGAATGACAGTAATAGAATAATAGAATAATAGAAAATTATTTTAGGAAAGGAACATGATGATGCCACAAAAAGGAAACGAGAAGTGAAGAGAAATATTTTACAAAAGCTAGGGAAATTTCTGTTGTCTTATTGTGCTCACTATTGCTGGAAAAATAAATTAGAGTGATAAGACAAAATTCTGCACGTCCTTACAGTAGTCTTTATCCAAACTTCTGCTTTGATTGATTACAATGGGAGAAGCCACTAATCCAGGTTGTGATAAATCTGTGTTATGATTTTTGGAGTTTTTTCAGGAAGCATAAAAGGGCCTATTTTTTCATCAAAAAACTTCTACTTTAACACATAACATTAGCTCTTGTCCTTTATTCCATCCATCTTTCCATGATATTGATCTCCAAAATACATCCCTGTACCCCCAGACTAAATGCTCATATAAGAATTAAAGTACTTGCAGAAGGAACTGTCCCTATTTCTTGTATTAGCACATAATTTATCTCAACAATTTGGTTTGCAATCTAAAAATTCACATTTTCCAGTTAATATTGAAATATTTTCCAGTTAATCTTTAAAATATTTTGGAAATTTGAGATTGGAGGAGAAAGCCTTTATTGTCGAGTAACTAGTATGGAACTCTCTAATAAATAACTGATTTTCTAAGCTTAAAGGCATGATAAATTATAACAAGAAAACTATTGGAAGGTCTTTCAGAATCCATGCTGATATAGACACCATTCAAATGACAGGCCCAAACTTATTCATGGTCCATTTATGATCATACCTTCTGGATAAATATCTTGTTTAAATATGTCTTTATTCCTCCACTTATTCTTTTTTCACTGATTTGAGGATTCAGAAACCTATAGATTTTAGTGAGGTAGGTATATGCTTAGATAATTAGGGATTTAGTGAAGCAGTGAAATTTTAGTGAATTTTAGAAGCATTTTAGAAGAATTAGTGGATTTCAGAAGCATTGACTGGGCCTGAAATTTAACATTCAATATTAAAGGGAAGAAAGTTTTGTTTTCCAGTCCTGAAGTATAAACAGAACACAGACATTGCCAAAACATGGGCCAAGGAACATGAAACATTGGAGCTGATTGGTCAAAAGGCTTAAAGGAAGGTTGAAATGCATGACAATGCTGAAGGGATACATATTCATGAAATTATTTGCATATGTATGATGCAGATGTTTAAAGATGGGTGACAAACCGGAGGTGGGGCTTTTTGGCACTTGACAGGACTGGGAGACATCTTTGCAGGGCAATGATGTGCTTTGCTTGTTC
Organism: Pitta sordida; assembly: GCA_013390025.1. Lineage (NCBI taxonomy): Eukaryota > Metazoa > Chordata > Aves > Passeriformes > Pittidae > Pitta > Pitta sordida. The sequence continues at coordinate 11,457 of WEKX01017739.1, forward strand.
CTGGGCCTAAAAATTAATCTTTTCTATAGCATGAATGAAAAACCTTGAGATTAACTAATTTTCCTTGCATCACCACCTACATAATATATGAACACAATTGATATTCCCTTTTTTTGTATAATTTTTTAGGTCAGTACAGGCCTTTTTGATGTGTTCTTTGTGAGGAATGAAAGGAGTTTTGGACCTCACAGAATATAACGAAGCAAGCTGAGAAACCATTTTATGAAATTAGTAACATGTTAAAAGGTATTCAAGTGTATTGGTAGCACAAGTTAGAATGAATCCTTGTTCAGTTTACCCTTAATCCTACAATAGTGATTTTACTAATTAATATTGGATAGCTTTTTACTAATTGTATTGGTTTTGATGCATTTTAACATGGTACTTGTTGTTAAACTGGATAAGCTTTTTTTATGTAAGGAGCATCTGCAGAGGTAACAAAGATAATTGCTAGAATGAGAGAATTCTGGAAGATCCATTCAGGCAGGCAGCATCAATTTACAGCTGAAGTGGTCAGGTGGGCCAGCCTGGGAAATGAGAGTGCCCTCAATTTAGAGCTGTTTTGAGGTGCTAGGCATCAGAAGAGG
>WEKX01017743.1:1505-50877 GCA_013390025.1 Pitta sordida
CTTCCGATCTATGCCACCCCCGGGCCCCTGCCGCTGCCCCGGACTCCCCCCCTGCCGCGGCGAGAGCGCGGGTACCAGGCCCAGCGCAAGGGCAGCTCCGAGGTCTGCTACCACCGGCAGCCACCGTCAGACGAGGTGATCGTCAACCAGTATGTGCTGCACCCCTCGACGCCCTGCGAGCCCCTCGAGTGCCCCACCTGCGGCCACATGTACAACTTCACCAACAAGCGGCCCCGCATCCTCTCCTGCCTGCACTCGGTGTGCGAGGAGTGCCTGCAGATCCTCTACGAGTCCTGCCCCAAGTACAAGTTCATCTCCTGCCCCACCTGCAAGCGGGAGACCGTCCTCTTCACCGACTACGGGCTGGCAGCGCTGGCCGTCAACACCAGTATCCTGAACAGACTGCCCGCCGAGGCCCTGGCTGCCAACCCCGTCCAGTGGAGCAGCGACACTGACCGCAGCTGCTATCAGACCTTTCGCCAGTACTGCGGGGCCGCCTGCACCTGCCACATCCGGAACCCGCTGTCCTCCTGCACCATCATGTGAGCCCTGCGCCCTGCCCGCGCCGCCTGGCCCGCGGCAGGTGGGAGGGCACAGCACGGCACCACCACCAGCCCCCCGTCCCCTCTTTGCTGGTGGCACAGCCAGGGAGAGCTCTGACCCTCACCACGGCCAAGGATGTGGGACTGGCATCCTCGGCAGCACTGTCAGGGGCCGTGGGGGTGCCAGGACCTGGCAGCAGCCCCCTACACACCGGTGGCACCCAGGGAGAGGGACGCTGGGATGGGGAGCACATGTACCTGCGCATCCAGGGGCTCCAGCTACCCCTGACCCTGCGGCGGGTGCCCCGGCTGTGACCAACCATCCCGCCTGCTCCTTCTCCAGGCGCCTCTCCCTCCCCTCTCCACGAGAGCGGACACTGGGTCCTGACCGGAGCGACCCCCTCCCATCGCCCCACGGCCGGCAGCAGCAGCACAAGGAGCCCTGGAGGTGCCCGGTGCCACGCTGGGTCACCCTCCCAGCACAGGAAGCGAGGACAGGTCCCCAGCTCCCCACCCCCCCTGCCCCATCTCTCTAAGTTATTTGCCAAAGCTTTCATCTCAGTGGCCACGCCGCCAAGCGCCCGAGTCTCTGTAGCCACGAAGCCGCCGCACCGGCCCCTCGGGTGCCAGCAGACACGCGGCCCCTTTCCTCCACAGGCCCTTGAGGAAAGCTCCACTTTATCCTCGTTTTGGAGGATTCTTGTTTTCTCCCCGTCCGTCCCCGGCCGCCCCACCCCAGGCCACTGTGTGTTCACAAAGGCATTGAGCTGTGTCCGTTCTCTGCTGCCCACGCCCCGTGGGATGGCTTGGGGAGGGTGGCATGGGGTCCAGTGCCCCAAATCGCTGGGTCCAGTGAGGGGATTTGGCGGGGCAGGGGGGGCTGAGCTCTGGCTCCTGCTCATGGTCCCTTCCCTGGAGCAGCATCTCTGCCGTGACCCCTGTGCGGAGGGGCTGGCAGGGCAGCAGCCCCCTGTGCACAGTCTTGCTTTCTCCAGAGCACCTGGAGGGGTAAGTTTGCTGCCAAAAAAAAGCAAAAAAATAAAAGAAAAAGCCATAATTTGTGGGTGCTCCCACGGGGCTGAGCACCACAACCCAGCACGGCCGCCACACCAGGGGCACACGCCACCCAGTCCCAGGGCACCGGGGCTGGGAAAGCCAGAGGGCTCCTGGAACCTGCATCCTGGAGGGAAGAGCAGCCCCTGGCACTGGCCAAAGCCCAGCATCCATCCAGGGAGAGGGGCCAGACCATCCCCCTGCCCGTCCCGAGGGGGCGGGCGAGGCCACCGGCACAGCCCCGGGGACCGTCGGGGCCGGCACCGTCTCTGTGTTGCTCTGCCAATGCCTCCCGCTGCTGGTTGTGACCATGACCATGTTTTATACCCGGCCTTGTTCTGACCCCCATCTGTCTCCCCAATAAAGATTATATTGGAACGAGCAGCGAGCCAGTGTTGCTGTGGGCAGGAGTGGGTGACCCACTGAGGTGCTGTGCCCTGGCCCTGCTCCATCCCTGGGCCAAGCTGGGGGGAGAGAGATTCCCAGGGCTGAGGCTTTCTCCTGGACTGGCAGCTCCTGCTCCAGCCTGGCTCTTGGCTCTGGTGCAGTTGTGTCCCCTCCCTGCCCAGTCCCTGGTCCCAGTGCACATGGCTGGGCATTGTGGGGGACCCTGCCCAACTTGTCAGGAGGCCTTCAGCCACACCGAGGGCTCTCAAACACCTGGTGGGTGCCCCCCTCTTTCTCCCCGAGTGACATGGGATACCGGGGTGAGGATGTGCCAGCTGGCCCAGGTGGCGTGTGCTGTCAGAGGGAGCAGAGCAGGGACAGGGGCAGTGCTGGGCTCTCTCAACCCCGCTCTGGGGAGGCAGGTGCACCCTGAGCCCTGCCCATGCCACCCCTGGTGGCACACGGGGTGCCCTGGGGGCTGGTGTGCACCAGTGAGGAGCACACACTGACTGCCCCCAGGGGACCCTGGAGTCACTGTGATGGCTGGGATGACCCTGGGGTCACCGGGATGGCAGCAATCCAGCTGGGAGAGGCAGGAGTTGGCAGCTGGGAGGACAGTGTGGTTGAGCACAGCTGTGTGCCTGGCACAGGCTGCCTGTGTGTGCCCACTGAGGGGCTCTGTGCAGGCACAGCCCTCCTGGCCCGGAGCTGGTCCCCCAATTTCCTTTCTCCAGGAGCAGCAACTGTCTCTGCCCTCTGCTGTGAGCCACGATGCTCCCAAAGCACCAGCACGTCCCACACCTCCGCCCCAGGGGATGCAGGGGGTGTGGGGGTGGCTGCAGATCCCTTGTCCTTGCTGCTGGTTCCCGTCCCAGGGGGGTTTCTGTGCCTGGAAAACAAAGCCACAGCCCAGTCCCCAGTTCAGTAATGCAGCTGATGCCATCCCTGAGCTCACTGTGACCTGTCTCGCTGTCCCTGCACCCACATTCCTGCCGTCCTTCATGGGTGTGTGGGGCACAGGCAGCCCTGGCACAGGGCAGAGTTCTCCTGGTGGTCACAGCAGCTCCCCAGGCAGCTCAGTGATGTGGCTGCTCGGGGAAGTTGGGGCAGTCCCACATCCAGAATATGCATCTCTGTCACCCAAAAGGCTCATCCCAAACCAGGGTAAATGTCTCCAACACCCCAAAGGCTCCTATCAAATCCAGGCTGAGCACCTCTGTCCCCAAAGACACTGATCAGTGGGACAGCCAGGGCAGAGGTGGCACCAATTCTGCCCTCAAAGCTGGAATTTGCCCTTTTGGTTACATGACACAGTGTTTCCTCCCCCACCTTCATGGCCCCTCTTGGGCACAGAGTAAAATTAAAACCGCTAATTTGATTTTGAGTTGCAATTAAGGAAGAAATGGAGCCTTTCAGGAGCAAGTGGTGGGTGAGAGCCCATTTCTCCAGCCCTATTAACCTCGAATAAGTGCTGGGTGTGCTGTGGGGGACAGGGACATGGGGCAGTGCCAGCCCTCGTGTCACAGCTGCAGGTGAATAACAGTCACATCCCAAGCCCTGAAACGCTCCCATGGCCATGCTGAGCCTCGTGCCTCCAAACTGGGCTTTCAAGGAGCTCCAGGTCCCAGCAGCTGCTTAAGCCCAGCCAGGATGTCACTGCAGGAGCAGGTTTGGCCTTCTGTGAGCGGAGATGCTCCCAGATGTTGCCAGATGACCTGCCTGTAAATCTCCTTGTTGTTGTGACATCTGTCCCGGGCTGGGGTGAGGCACTGGGCTCTCCCAGTGTCCAGCTTGGCCCGTGTTGGGAGAGGGGACTTGAGGGGTTAAATTGCTCCTGGGGATGTCCCTTCCCCAGCATTCTGGTTCAGATGGGGGAAGGGCCATGGTCAGGCTGATTTGTGCTCAGCCTTTTGGCAAGGGTTTGCCAACCATTCTCCCCAGAGTTCAGGAAGCATTTGGACGATGCTCTCAGGCACAGGGTGGGATTCTTGGGGCGTCCTGCACAGGGCCAGGGGTTGGACTGGATGATCCCGATGGTTCCCTTCCAGCTCAGCATATTCTGATTCTATGGAACCAGCTGCTGGTGCCAGGGGTCACGGGGCTGGAGGCAGCTCTGCTCCTGCAGGTGATGGTGGCAGCCCTGGGCAGTGCCCACACGGCCCCACGGGTCCCATCCTGCCGCAGAGGTTGCACAAGAGGAGCAGTTCCCCATGGACAGTGGGAGGACCCGTCCCCAGCCCTGGGCCAAGGGCTGTGCTGGGCGATGCAGAAGGACATGCCAGCCTGGGCTGTGCCCTCCCTGGGGACACGCAGCCTCAAACCTCGACCCAGGACGGTCACACCCTCCAAACGGCCGTTTGAGTGCAGAGGAAGCTGCTTGCAAGGGAGCTTGCACAACTGGGGTGCAACCCCGCGGTGAGAGGACAATGGGTGGTGGCACAGAGCCCGAGGGGCTGGGGCACATCCCCCGGGCAGCGCTGGCCCTGCAGATGGGGAGGGACTGCTGAGCTCAGGAGCTCTGCCCACAGTCACGGGCACCCACTGCTGCTCACTGTGTTCCAGGCTGGATTCTGGCACAGGAGCTGCCCCCGGTGCCTCACCACACTGGCTCTGTGGCTGGGGGCCCTCCAGCCATGCTGTCACAGGCACGGCATGGGGACATGTCCCCGGTGGGGGGGGCTGAGTGAAGGGCAGATGCTGCTGGTCGGGGTGCAGGAGGGACGGGGATGCCTCTGGCCCCTGACATCCCAACCCCCCGACCTGCAATCTCCTGAGCCCTGACCCTGACCCATGCCTGAGGCCAGGAGCACTGCCCATGTCCCCACAGCCACCTGGCATGGGCAGGACCCCAGTGGGGACATGCTGGGCTCCAGTGAGAAGAGAGATTCATCCCCACAAAGTGGGCAGGTCCCTACAGAGATGGGGACAACATCGTCACTGGGCTGGGGACACCACGACACCCTGGTGCCAGCACTTGGGGGATGTGACTCTGGGGTGTAATGGGGTGTCAGGAGGGGACAGGGAGAGCTGTGAGTGGAGACATGGGGTGGGTTTGAGGGTCTGTGATGGTGATGGGGAGGGGGGTTGGGGAGCTGCAGTGGGAGGCAGCAGTGAGGAGGTGGCTGAGGGCTGACCAGGGGGACATGTGCTGATATGGGGGGACTTCGAGGAGCTGTGGGAGGGGGTTGGGGGCTGCAGTGGGGTGTGCAGCAGGACACAGGGTACTGGGGGAGGCCTGGCACTTCCTGGGGTGCCAGGGGACAGCAAGGGGTCAGAAGGTGCCCACATGTGTTGGGGGGTGGGCTGTGCTCAAAGCAGGAGCCCACGTGACACCCACTGCTACCTCAGAGCACTAAATACAGCCCAGTCCTTGGGAGTGGGCACTGCAGCATCACCCACAGGGTCTGGCCCACACTGCAGGGCCCCCCCCAGAACCCCTCCCTGAGGGGATGTTGGTGCCCTGCAGCTTTCAGCACCCAGANCAGCAGGAGCCCTGGGTCAGCCCTGTGGGCCCCCAGCCCCACTGCCCTGCAGCACCCACGTGCCACCCACTGCTACCTCAGAGCACTAAATACAGCCCAGTCCTTGGGAGTGGGCACTGCAGCATCACCCACAGGGTCTGGCCCACACTGCAGGGCCCCCCCCAGAACCCCTCCCTGAGGGGATGTTGGTGCCCTGCAGCTTTCAGCACCCAGAGCTGCACTGGAGGGGGCATTGTGCTCCGTGTGTGCCCGTGGGGACAGCTCTGGCCTGGTTTGCCCGGAGTCTGTCACACCCCACAGGCAATGTGGAACAGGGACATGTGCAGGGTCCCACGCAGTGACAGGCCACCCCCCCAAGTGTTTGGGCTCCCCCTCCCCGAAGGCTCCATCCAGCCGGGTCTGAGTTGGCGCTTCTCCTGATGGAGCTGCTCCACTTTTTATAAATAAATATTCCTTGGTGCCACGGGAGCTGGGGAGACACACCTGCCTCTGCCTCCTGGCCTGACCTGTTTCGGGGTGCCCTGCTCCTCTCCTGTGCTTTGGCACTTTGTCAGAGCCACACAGGGCAGTGCTGACGCTGAGAGTGGCACAAGGGGCTGAGAGTGGCAAAGCCCAGGGCCCAAATCTCTGCCCCTACGGGCACAAGGACAGGGGGGTCACACGGGGCGGTGTGGGAAGGGCAGTTCTCACACCCCACTGACCCGGGTCCCTGTGCAGGAGGAAGGGGAAGGGGGTGGGGGCTGCTGGCCTCCTGTGGTCCCCCCACAGCCACAGCCCTGGGGAGGTGCCATGGGCACGTTTCCAGGGGAGAAGGGCAAAGCTGAGACAGGATTGCACAAGCCTGGCACAGCTGGGCAGGAGGACAAGGCACAGCAATGTCACCAGTCCCACAGCAGCGACAGGCCGGGGGGGACAGAGAGGGGTGACAGCACAGGGGGGAGGTTTGGCACAGGGTCTGCACAGAGCCTTGGCAGGGCACCCAGGGGAGACCCACAGTGACAAATACAGACCAGCACATCCCAGGCTGGGGAGATGGGCACCAGCACACCCCCAAATGGAATCCTGGGAGGATCTTTACAGTCTGATACTCCCTGGCACCCACTGCCAGCCCAAAGGTGGCTGAGAGCCTGGAGTCATCCCCATCTCCAAGGGGCATCCCCCAGGAATGTCGAGGAGCAGGGGCTCAGAGCAGGCACCCCATGACCCAGCATCACCCCCACACAAGGCTGGCTGCCCAGTGAGAGGCAGAGCCCAGACCCTGCTCACGCTGGCACACTCTTGCTCACCTCTGGGACACCCCTGTCCCTCCGCAGCTGTGGCAGGTCCCACATGGGCACAGCCCCGATGCCACTCGGCGCACACTCCGTGCTGCAGGCACAGAGCTGTGTTTGCTCACTTATCTCCCCGAAGGGCACGGCCTGAGCACGGGCTGGCACGGCTTTGTAGGGGCTGGGAGGTGCCACGACAGGGTGGGCACCCCTCTCAGGATGGCTGGGGACCACTGGTTGTGCCTGTCCCCTCCTCGTGTCACTGCTCAGCCTGGACCAAGCACTGAACTCAGCTGCACACGGCTGGGGTACAAAGGCAGGTTGTATTTTCAGTCCATGCTGGGGAATCCCAGCCCATCAGTCCTGGGCAAAGATGGCACAGCCGGTGGCACAGTCCATAGCACAGCCCATAACACAGCCCATAACACAGCCTGTGGTACAGTCTGTGGCACAGCCCATGGCACAGTTCATGGCACAGCATATGGCACAGTCCATGACACAGCCCATGGCACAGCGTATGGCACAGTCCATGACACAGCCCTGCTCTGCCCGCAGAGCCCCTCAGGTCCCCAGCCCGGTGCCAGGGATGTGCCCCAATGCAGGAAGGGCTCCCACTCCCTCTGCCCCTTGGCTGTTGCAGTGATGTGTCACCTGGCACCCAGTGGGACACCAGTAATGCCCAGCTCTGGGGTCGCCTCCCTCGGCTGCCTGCTCCAGCTCCTCTGCTGCCTCCACCACTCTGGGCTCACTGGCAGCTCCGGGTATCCCAGGCACCGAGGTCACAGGCGTGTTCCCAGCTGGCACCACAGCCCTGGGGGCACAGCAGGAGCAGGGCTCCTCTCCCCACGAACAAACGGCTCAGCCGGTGGGGGCACCAACCCGGTGCTATTTATCGAGGATGAGGAAGAGAATCACCATGAGGACGATGGGGAGGAAGATGAGGAGCAGGCTGAGCATCTCAGCCACCAGCAGCAGTGCCAGCAGCAGGAGGTAGCAGCAGCGGCAGCGGCGCTCCAGGCGGGCCAGGCTGCGGATGAGGCAGGGCGGGTACCGCACGCAGGGCAGGCACCCGAACATGCGGCTGGTGTGGAAGCGCACCTGGAAGCGATGCTCGAGGGCACCTGCCAGCCCCGGGCGCCGCGGGGGCAGGACAGGGGGCCGGGGGGTGGCCAGGGCCCCGGGGGAGCCGGGCTGGGTGTGCAGCAGAAGCAGCTCCTCCTGCAGCTTGCAGATCTCCCACTCCAGCATGGGCGTCTTCTGGCGGCAGATGGGGCAGCGCACGCGGCCGAACTCGGCGCCCGCGGCCGTGTCCATGATGGCACGAAGGCAGGCGTGGCACAGCCCGTGGCTGCAGTTGAGCAGGGCTGGCTTGTGCCGCTGGTCATCGTAGGGCTCCGTGCAGATGGGACACTCGTCCTCGCTGCCTGCCGGCGCAGGGCACGGCTCGGCTGACGCCACCTCGTCGCTCAAAGTCTCCTCGTCCTTGCCAAAGAGGCTCAGGATGGAGCTGGAGATGCTTTCCAGGCTGGGCGATGTCCCCTGTGGTGCCGGGCTCTCCCCGCGGGGCAGGATGGGGCTGGTGGCAGCGACAGCGGGAGGGTCCTGCCCCGCAGGCAGGGAGGCACCGTGGGCAGGCGTCTCCTCATGCCCAGGCAGGAGCGGCTCTGTTGCATCTTCCACCGGTGGCGGGTTCCAGCGTCCCCAGGCAGTGGCAGACGCCTCTCCACAGAGTCGGGGCGGCTCCCCAGGGTCCCCTGACCCCACAGTCTCACTCTCACCCCACTGCCTGGCACAGCCTTCTCCGCCTGCCTGCTCTGGCTGGGCACCAGGCTCTGCCCCCTTGCCTGCTGCCGGCTCCATGAGAGCGGCTGCTGCACAGGTGACCCCCTCACCCCCCACCCCCCGAGGCCCCTCGGGGCTGGGTGCGGGATGTGGGTGCTGCTCCAGGGCAGCAGGCAGCCCTCAGCGCGGCTGCCAGAAGGGGCTGAAGGCCGTGGCATCTGCACAGAGTCCCACCATCCCCTCAGTGTGACACGGGGCGCCCTCCCAGACCAAAGGGTCAGGAGCCTTCGAGGCGGGGTCTGTCCCCATGATCCTCACCGACAGAACACACCGACAGGGGCATCACCGTCAACATCCAACAGACTCTTCCTCCTCCTCCTCCTCCTCTTCCTTCTCCCCAGCACCAACGCAGTCCTGACCCGCCAGGCTCCGCAGCAGAGGACGGTGAGCTGGGCACTGCTGGGTGCAGGTGTGGCGGGCACCCGTGCAGCAGCTGCCGCCTGCCCCGGCCCAGGCGGGGCTGGGGCTGAGCCTGGCTCTAACCAGTCTGGTTTGTCAGCTTCTGGAAGTGGCTCAAATGCAGGCGGCCCGGGGCAGGCAGCCATGCCCGCGCCAATCAGCTCCCGCCGGGGCTGGGGAGGAGCTGGGCCCACGGCCGCCTCTTCTCCTTGCCCAGCACAAATGGAGCCACCTCTGTGGCCAGTGCTCCCCACACCACTGCGCCAGGGCATGGCAGCATGAGCCCTGTGCCCACGCTGGCACAGCCCCCAGTACAGCCTCCCAACCTGGGCCCTGTGTCCCCCAGTACAGCCCTCCAGGATGAGCCTTGTGCCCCCCAGTACAGCCTCACCAGGATGAGCCCTGTGCCCACCCAGTAAAGCCCCCTAGGATGAGTCCTGTGTCCCCCAGGATGAGCCCTGTGCCCCCCAGTACAGCCTCCCAAGATGGGCCCTGTGCCCCCCAGTTCAGCCTCACCAGGATTAGCCCTGTGCCCCCCAGGGCAGGGGCCCTGCACCACCCCAGTACAGCCCCCCAGCATGGGCCCTGTGCTGCTCCACTCCACCTCCCTGTCCCCCAGGGCAGGCCCTGCACGGGGCCACCTCTCTTTGCCATGCCCCACGAGCAGCTTGCAGGGCATGGAAGGAAGAATCCTGCCTGGAAGGGGCCCCACATGAGGGGACATTGTCACCAGTGTGGTGACTGCCCTGCAGGAGCTCTGCACTGGCCACTGGCTACCCGTGAGACCTGGAGACACTCACCCAACTCGGTCTGCAAGTGCCAGAGCTCCTAAGAGTAAAGCAGCAGGGTAAATCACTCCATTTCCCCTCACGTGGTGCTGCAGCTCAAGCCATGCCCCAGGGCACTGCTCACCCCTGCAGGACCCCAGGACTGGAGCGTAGGAGGGTGGCTGGGTCACAGGTGTGGTGTGGCACTGCTGTCCCTTCCTGTCCCAGCCTGCTCCCAGGACTGTCCCCGGCTGATTCATGCCCTGCTCCTAATTGCTATTTACCTGGTGGCACCCAGTCCACTGAACTGGGGTAGGAAGGTGGTGGCACTGGTCCCACTGGGGCACTGGCAGGGCCAGGAGGGTGCACGACCCCGAGGCTGCAGGGAAAGGGCTGGGAACAGCTGCCAGGATGGGGTGGAGGATGGAGACAGGCACATAGGGCAGGGGAAAACTCTGTAGGACGAGGCAGTGGGAGCTCAGAGCTCAGCATTAGCAGGCTCAGCAGGAGGATGAAGCAGCAGCAGAGACAGAGGGATCGAGGCTTCCCCCTGTGCCTGTCCCTGCTGGCCTTGGCTGCTGGAGACAGGGGGAACAGGTCTGTCCAGGCAGCCTCCTCCTGCTGACTAATGCCAGGGTGGAGAGACTCCCATGCAACACTTCACTTCCTCCAGGCCCTGCCACAAACTGCTGCCACAGCCAGGGCTCCAGCAGTGCCCGTGGGTGCTGCTCACCCTGCACAACATGATGTGGGAGGGCACATCAGACCCACGCTGGAGCCAGCAGCATCCCTCCAGACACCTCTGACCTCTGCTCTGGCAGGGACTGGGTACGGGGAGCCCACCACGGCCCTGCTGCCACCAGGGCAAATCCACACCCTGTCCTAGCCCCAGCTGGGGTGATCCCAGCCCCAGGAAGATGCCAGAGGCAGATCATTTTGCTGGCTCCTTTATTCAGGGGGAGGAGGGGAGTCAGGCTCACGACCAGGTTTCAGACTGGAAGCGCTGGGATCGTTCCAGGGCTGTGAAATGCTCCTCTGCTTCCGAGGGTGACAGGCCACCCTCCTGCTGCAACACCGACTGCAGGGCCTCGGACACGGCCGCTGGCATCTGCTTGGCATTCCTGAGGGAGACAGAGCAGAGGCACCGTGGAGAGGGTGCAGGAAAACCAGAGGCAGCAACCCCGGAGCTCTGGGATCAGGGGGCAGCAGCCTCTGGGGACCTGCCTCACCCTGCCACACGGGCTGCCTGGCATGGCACAAAGGACGGGCTTGTCACCCCAGCCCTCCCTGGAGAGCAGGGCCGTTACCCACCCGTGGCTGCAGCACCCAGGCCCCAGGGAAGGAGCACCCCAGCTCCAGCCCCAGATGGCTCCAGATTCCTCATTAGAGAGACACGAGCTGGAATTCACCGGCAGGAGGGCAGGGAACTGTCCCTTCATCTCAGGGATCACTCAATGTCAGACATGTCTGATCCTGAGCTGGGAAGGAGCAGCAGCTCCCGTCCTGCTGCTGCCTTCTCTCCACAAATGCCAGATGATGGGTTTGATGGTGACACTTGGAACCGAAGCCAGTTCAGACCTCGAAATAAGGGAAATGCTGGAGAAAACATGAGCCTCTGTGTAAAACAGACCCAAACAGAATTCAGTGCTTTCAAGCACGATTATTTCTTAGGGGAAATCAGAAATTCAGACTTTTTTTTTTTCCTGGAGAGAGTTTCATTTGATGAACTGCCTGTGCGATAAAAAAAACCCCATCTAATAAAAAATTTCCCAGGCTGCTCCAATTGGCAGGAGCATCTGGCAACGTCCTTGCTGTTTCCCAAGAACAAGGCAGAATTCTGACTTGCTGTTTGAAGCTGATTAACATCCCAAAATACCCAGAAAGGAGGTCTTCTTTTTTTGGAAGAGTCGCATTGTCTCTGAGTCAGGCACTGATATGCAAGTACAAGATAATGGAGCTGGGTTTTGTGATGGAAAACATGTCAAATAGCGACTTTCTTCAGAAAAAGAGACAGATTTTCAACCTTCCTGTCCCCGGGAGAGACAAGCTGGGAACAATCCTGGCTCCTCAGAGCAGCCTGGCCAGCAAGGGCAGCTCAGGGCTCCCTCTCTCCTAGTCTGTAACTCTAAATTGGGTTTAGCCCATTTTCAGGCTCCTTCACCTGCACCTTCTTGCCTGGCAGATCAGCCCCTGGGCCAGGGAGGGACACGGTGATCCTGGAAGTCCTTCCACACGGTGTGGGCTGTTCGGGGTGGGGGGGGACAGTGCCCTCTGCACTCAGGGCAGTTGTCACTTGTACGAGAAGGACAAAGCTCTGGGATCCCACCTGCCTGAGGGGGCTCAGGGACACCCCATGCCAGGGACAAAGCCCCCAGGGATGTCCAAAACACCATCCTCACAGCCACTCAAATCCCTGGCACGGGGACAGCTGTGCCAGCCCAGTTCTTTCCATGACACTGATCCTGGTTTTGGAGGCTTTAGAATGCCTCCATCAGCACCACAGTATGAAAGAGGATGAAAGGAGAGAACAAAGCCATGCCCAAGGGTCTCAGCACCGAGGCTGTGGATGGAGGCACAACCCCAAGCCCTGAGTGCAACCCCAGACCCAAGGGGTCGCAGTGCCCAGTTTGGGGGAAGGGCCCTGGAAGCCCAGCCAGCAGGGCAGGACAGTGGTGGGCAGTGGTGGGCGGCCTGGCCTGCGCTCCCCGGGCAGGAAACAAGAGTCTCCTTCTCCCAGGAATGCAGCAAGGCCAGTCTCGTGTGGTGCAGGACAGGCAGGAACGAGCCTCCTGCAATTGCTGCTGGTGTCGACAGCAGGGCCAGGGTTTGCTCAGCGCTTTCCAGGTCACGGGGTGCACGACAAACACCAGCCCCAGCCTGGCAGCAGCTCCAGAGCACAAAGCATTTCCCCACCCTCGCCCTGGGCACTGCAGGGAGCACAGAGGGCAGGCAGGACAAGGGCTCTGCCCAGGAACAGACACAGAGCTCAGAGAGGAGACGCCAACAGTGTCTCCAAAGGCCAGACCCTAACTTTCGGCCAGCAGTTCAGGATGCCCAACAAGCCCAAGACAACCCCTGTCAAAGGACACTGGCTGTGGTGCAATACAGCTCGTCCCTGCCCTGGCAGGCAGTTTTGGCTGCAAAGAACCAGACAGAATGTGCCAAGGGTCCCAAAGCTGTTGCTCACGAGTCCCAGCCCTGGTGGAGCCCTGGGATATTGTGATTTCAAAGTCTCCTGCCCACACGAGTGCCCACAGGCACCACACAAGGCTTTGTGCAGCTTCACCAAGAGCTGCTGGAGGAGAGGGGTGTGAAGGGGGCCAGGGTTCCCCAGTGTGTGACAAGCTGTGGGTCAGAGGCCAGGCAGCCCACTGGCAGTGGGAGGGATGGGCACAGGGGGTTGGCTGGAGCAGCCTGAGCAGCTCCAGCTCTGCCCCTCCCAATTTGAGTGTGGGGTAGGTGAGGAACGACCCTCTGAGCCCAGGGCTCGCAGAGCAGGGCACAGGGACAGGAGGAATGAGCTGTGCTTCTGCAGCACCCTCTGAGGCCCCAGAGACCTGCCTGGGCATGAGGTGTGCCCACTGCAGGGGCTGAGCAGAGGAAATGCATCCAGGCAGGTTCTGTCCCTGTACAGAGCCTCTCACTCACCCAGCCAGGTAGATGTGAGCATTCTCCCTGCTCAGCAGCTCCCACACCAGCCTGCGGTTCTCCAGGATGCGGTGCTGAACATAAACCTTCTCCTCCTGCAGGGGAACAGGGCACTGAGTCTGCCAGGCCTGGCAGCAGCCCCAGCCCCTGCTCCCAGGACTGTCCCCAGGAGCTGTTTGCTAGAGCTCAGGGCTGCACAGCCCCTTGGCACAGGGGCACTGGGAGCAGCAGTACAGCCCAACCAAGGAGAGCTCCCAAAGGGTTAATCCACAACACTTCAAGCATCCCAGTGACTGCCTACAGTCCTGGCTCCTGCCCAAGAGAACACCATTGCCAACGTGCCTGAACTCACTGCAGGCCCACAGGGCTCCCGTGACAAAGGTGACACTGTGATGAAGGCCAGGCCCTGTGCTGGGCATCCACCACGCCGGGTTCTGCAGAGCAGTGAGCTGAGCCACGGGCACAGCCCCCTCTCCACATCCCCCTGCCCACCTCCCACCCCAGTTCTTGCTGTGACTCAGGTCCCTGTGTGGGAACCCCACTGAGCAGCAGCAGCCTTGGATGTCACAGGAGCTGGGCACCCCATGGCCAGCAGGTCCCCCAGCTCCCCTGGCTGACTGCACTGGAGTGCCAGGTCACCCTGGGCACGGCTCCAGGGCTCCAACCAGCCCTCGGTGATGCCCATCACAAGCACCAGCACAGCCTCAGCATTATTAACACTCATGAGCCCAGGGCTGCCAGAGGCCCTGCCAGCCAGGCTGGGGCTCTGAGGGGGAGTCATTTAAGGACCTGCAACTACCTGGAACCCAGAGCAGCCCAGTGACAAACTGGGGTCACAGTGTCTCAGCTAAACCACAGGGCATCCTGCTCAGAGTCAGCAGCAGCTCCCTTAGGCTGGGACCAGTGTGCACCATGATGTGACAGCAGGTCACTGCACAGGGCACCTTAAGAGAGAGGAGGGAAATCCTGCTCGGCTGTGGAGCATCCCAGCCCCTGCCTGGCTCAACAAGAGAGTTTTTGACAAGGGCAGTGGTACGTCCTGAAGCCAAAGGTACAACGGCCCAGTGTGGTTCATCCCACCTGGCTGTGCCCTTGCTCACCTTGGGGGCAGGAGACTCTCCTGACAAACTGTTCTGGCCTGTGGAGCAGGCAGGGAGGGGGACACTCCAACGTGGGAGCCTGCAAGGGCAGGAGGTGCCTCTGGCAGCTCTCCAGACCCAGGGAGCAGCAGGTGCCCCTTCACTGGTCATCCAACAACACTCTCCAGTGCTGCTCCTGCCCATCAGACTTGGAAAGACTTCACAGAAGCATCCAGCTCATGGCTGACACGTGAGTGGATAAAGGATGCTGGATTTGTGTCACGAGAAAGGGCTGCTGCAGCTGAGCCACTGAGAGATTCCCATTCCCTTTTTATCAGATCTCTGCTTCAAACCCAGGCTGAGCTTTTGGTGCCATCAAGGGACAGGGCAGGCAGTGAAACAGAACCCAGCTCAGTGAGCCTCTCTGGCAGCATAACAAAGCCCTGCAGCCCTGAGGGGGGATCAGAGCCACCCACCACAGACATTGCCCGAGGAAACAGGGAGCAAAGGGGGTGCTGAGCTGGGGGGATGTGCTCTCTCCTGCAGGGAGCTCTGTCCTGTAGGGCTGAGCCTCAGGCAGAGCTGGCACAGAGGCCAAGCTCTCCAGCTCCAGGCAGTGCTCAGAGGGATGTGGTGGGGAGGGTGGTGCTTAACCAAGGGAAGTTATTGCCTGGTGACCCCCCAGACACTTGGGAGCCCTTTATCACTCACGTGGTGCAGCCAAACAAAGCTGTCTAATGCCTTATCTGCTCCAGTGCTCTCCAGCCTTTCCAGAACCTTTCCAGCTCAGCTCAGTCAGACACATCCCAGCTGGGCAGGGGCACTGCAGAGCCAGCACCGAGGGGTGTGTGGAGTGAGGTGACCCCCCACATCCCCCACAGGCCACGCCAGCAGTACAGGGGGTGGACACACTCAGTGCTCCCTGAGGCACTTCTGTATCTACCCCTCTCCTCTGAGAACTAACCTGGTCCCTGGAGAAGGCTGTGAAGAGTGTCAGGAAGCCCTTTGTCATCAGCTCTTCCCACTCTGCCTGGCAATAGAAGTCCTTGGATTTCTGTCGGCAGCCAAAGAACAGGCAGTTCCCTGCAGAGAGCAGAGCACGAGGGCTGTGCTGGGAGGATCGAATGCCCTGGGAGGGCTGGGCACTGCTGGTGCCCACAGGACCTGGGGCTGAGCCCTGAGGCTCCCACCTCCCTCCCCCACAGCACTGGCCTGGAAGAGCCAGGAGCCACGTGTGCATGAAGTGACCTGTGGCAACCAGAGGCCCCTGTGTGCTGGAAAAGCAGGAGCTGGGGGACAAGTGGGGCAAAAAGTGTCCCACCCAGGGCCGCCTGTCCCCCTGCACCAGCCTCAGCTTCCTGCTGAGGCCACGGCTGAGCCGGGGGCATGAGGATGGGACAAGGGTGACAGCACAACTCCCTGTGACAGCAGCAGATGAGCTCAGTGACCCACCCCCACTCCCAGAGAGCCAGGACAGCCCCTGCAGAGCTCTACCCTCCCCCAAGGAGCCGCCCTGCAGCACAGCCTGTGACTGACCCCCCAGGCTGCACACGGCAGCCTCTGCTCCTCCCCTGCTCACACCTGCCCAAACCCTCCCCAGGCCCTCTTCACTGTCTGCTGACAGACCTGTCTGCAGCCAGGGACACTCTGAGCCCCTCCCAGGCCTGTCCCTCACCTCTCCGTCCCTGTGCCACCCGCTCCTGTATCGCTGCTCGGAAAGGGGCCACCCCTGTGCCAGGGCCAATCATGATCACTGGGGTGGCAGGGTCAGCTGGGAACTTCATTCCTCCTTTCTTCACCCAAAGAGGCACACGGACATCACCTGCAAAACGAAGGGACTGACACACACCACCCCCCCAGCCCTGCCCCTGGGACAGCCTGCAGAGGGTGAGCTGGGCATCCAGGATGCTCCAAGGCCATGGAGAGCACCTGGCTCACCATCCCCAGCAGCAAGGGCACACCGTGTGTGTGTGTGAAAAGCACTTGAGCTGTCTCAGCACTGCCTCTGCAACAACCTGAGTGTACCCCAGAGCAAGGGAACAGCCCCCCAGCACCTGTGGGACAGCCTTCTCCTCACACAGCCTGTGCCAGGGAAGACAGGGGTGAAGGCAAGCAGAGATCCCAACCTGCCTGGGCTGCAAGGGAGGCCAAACTTACATCCTCTGGGGGCAGAGCCCCATCAAGGTACTCTGAGAAGCCCCTGTCCTGCCTTGGAGCCACACAGAGCCTTTCTCTCCCTCTCTGCAGCTGGGAGACCCTCTGAGTTTGTCAAACCCACTGGAGGGGGTTTGTGGTTAGAGCAGATGAGCAGCACAGACAGGCTCTGCAAGACAGGGTGGATGTGCCCAAAGGAAGGACCAGCCATCCTAGAGCTGGGACTATGGGGCTGGTAGTGCCAAGGAGCCAGAGTAGTACCAGCTCCAGGACACCAGGAGCAGCCCACAGGGGGACAGCAGGGCACACTGGCACGGGGAGAAAACCAGGGTAAGCTGGAGGAGCACACACTGTGCTCTGATGAGGACGGGAGCAGCGAGGAAGGACAGCTCCTGTGAGCTCAGCCCCTCCTGCCAAGCCAGTGTGCTCCGGCTCACCACAGAGGGCCCAGGCAGCCCCAGCACCCAGTCCCAAGGGATCAGTGCTGTATTATTACCTTGCTGTGGGTTGAGAGAAGCCAGCCAGGTGGAGCAGAGCCCACGGCGGGGTTTGCTGAGCCGGGTCTTGTACTGCACCACTGCCACCAGGATCTGGAGCCGCTCAGGGTGAGCCTGTGCCCAGACGAGTCAGGAGAGGTGAGCAGACACCCAGCACAGCTCCACAGCAAGAACCCAGCACCTTCTCCAGGGACACAGCCTGTGCTCAGCTCTGCCAAGGTGCCTGCAATGCTCATCCCGGCCTGAAACAGCCACTCGGACACAGAATGGAACAATCCTTTGCCCAATGGGGAAGGAGTTTTTCCAGGGAAGCACTGCTGTGAGAATGCTCTGCACAGCTGCCAACAACGACTGTCCCAGCCAAGAGGCCACTGTGGAGGATAAATCCAGCTGTGCTCGGGCTGACATCTGACAAGCACCCGGGGCAGGTCCCACTGCCACCTCCCGGCAGCAGCAGGGAGCAGCACTGCCACCTCCCACAGCCTCCCCAGCACCACAGCCCTCTGCTCCCAGTGAGGAGCACACCAGTCCTCTGCCGTGCACTGGGACAGCCCTGGCACCTGCTGGGCTGCAGGAGGGCAGGTGCCCCAATCTGGAGGCTGACACAGCCCTGAGGTCTGCACCCAGCAGGTCAGGCTGCTGCAGACTCAGTGCAGAGCAGGGGTTTGGGGGGGCTGGGAGTAGAGCCTGGACACACATGGCATACACCGCATCAAGAGCCAGCCCTGGCCCTGCCAGAGCCAAAGGGCTGAGCTCTCACCAGCAGGGAGGAGGCGATGGAGAAGGCGCGGGGTCTGATGCGGGGGATGAGGTCCAGCAGGTAATCGGCTGGGATGGCACACGTGGTGTGAGGGAAATCCCACAGGGCCTGCAAAGACAAGAGGGGGAGGCCTGGTGCACCCCAGCTCTCAGGGTGCCATAGGCTGTTCCACATGGCTGTGCCACACCACCCTCAGCTGGGCACCTCTGAGCACCATCCACGGCCCTCTGCCCCCCAGGCTGCAGCACAGAGCCCACCTCAGAGCCCAGAAGCTGCTCTTAACTGCCAGTGGAAATCCATGGACACTTCACAAAGCGGGTGAAGTAGACTAGATTTCCCAGCCAAGAAATGATGGCTGATGAGCTGCCTGGGTGCTCCCTGCCATGGCACAGCCCTCATGGGGCAGGCTGTGCTCCCCTCCCTCACCTCCAGAGTGGTCCTGCGGGGCCGGTTGCAGTAGCTGTACAGCTCCTCCTGGCCCTGAGCAGAGCTGAACTCCTGCAGCTTCTCCCTCTCCAGCTCATTCGTGGAGAAGCAGGACAAGAGCTGGAAGAAGGAGCGCCGTGGCACACAGGAGATGTCCAGGTAGTGGGTGACCAGGTGCCGGATGGTGCAGGGCTGTGGCAAGAGGGGAGGGAGGGATGTGCCTGCAAGGCAAGGCAGCAGGGAGAGCTCAGGGCCAGCTCCAGGACTGGATGCCTGGCACATCCTGCCTGCTGTCCCCACACCAGGGCATCCCTGCTCCTGGGGGCACACACTCCCTGCACCAAGGTGCCAGCAGAACCAACTTCAGCTACCACTGCTACCCACAAGGGCCCCACTCCCTCCTGCTCTCCCCACTTTGCTTTTCTAGCCCAGAGGTTTGGCAACAGAGAAGTCAGTGGTGCTCAGCTGTCTCCTACATTTTTGGGGGATAAAGTCTTATCCATATGGCTCCCACCCAGCCTGCACACAATGCAATGGAAATAACCACTACTGTGACATGTGTCAGCCTGGCCTTGTTTCTTTTTTATCTCCTGAGGGTGCAAGGAGCAGCCTGGATGTCTCTTGGGTTTGCCTGCCTGGCAAAAATTCCAGCATGGACACACACAGAGGAAAGATGGAGGGGGAATGGGTGCTCAGGAGGAGAAAACTCCCCCAGTTCCACAGAGATTGCAGAGGCTCTGAGGGGCCTCCCAGGGGTTTCTTCAGTTGTTGGAACTCATTGGTGTCTGCAGAAGCACCTGCAGGAGGTCCCTGGGCCAAAGGCAAAGTGGGGAGACCTACATTTTCCATGCCAAGAAAGGGAGGTTTCCTGAGTTGGTCTGGGGCTGAGGAGGCTGCAGGACCCTCCCCATCCTGTGCTGGGGGCTGCCAAGGCCTGGGTGGAGCTCAGCACTGCTGGATTCCCCCCTCAGTCACACTGACCCCAGGCAGGACCCACACAACCACAGCACTGGGAGAGAAGGACAGTCCCCACAGTGCCAGACAGGCAGCTGTCCTGTGTCCATCCAACACTCCCAACTCCATGAACTGGGGCTACAGCAAAGGGAAAGCAGAGCTCCAGGCTGGGCCAGAGCCCAGGGGCGGCCCTGCCCCAGCAGGGAGGGCAAGGAGCAGTGGGCAGGACATACCAGGCTCTGTGGGCTTCAGCACAAAGCGCCTGTGTGGATCCAGGCGCAGGAGCTGACAGAACTGCTGCACATCCTCGGGGCAGTTCTGGGGCTGGATCATCACCACATCCCCTGCACTGAACCTGGGGGGGCAGTGGGAGCTGCTGAGCACAGCCACGGGGCAGAGCCACGGGGCAGAGCCACGGGCATGGCACTGCCACCCCAACCAGCACCCACACCAGGGGAGCCAAATGTCACCAATGTGCTTTCCAAGCTGACAGGTAAAGGAAAGCTGGTCCCCATTGCCACACAGCCCTGACTTGGAGGGGGAGCACACAGCAGTGACCACATCCCCGGGGCTGCAGCCTCAGAGATGAGTGTGGGACTAGGACACATAACACCTGGTCCCACCCAGCAAAGCCTGGGGGAGTCAGGACAATACTCACGTGATCCCTGAGCCCGTGAGGTCGAACTCGATGAGCCGGACATCCTGGAAATGGGACTGGGCCGTGACCCGTTGGTTGGACACCACGGGGGCAGCGAAGGGATGGAGCTCAGAGGGAACAGCCCTGGGTGCTGCCGGCTGCAGCAGGTCACTGTTGGGGTCGGGGGGGTCCTCAGGCAGGTAGTGCAGGGTGTACTTTGGGGGCAGGCTGTGGGGAGCACAGCAGTGCAGTGTGGTCACTCCAGGCCTCGGCTCCTCTGCTGCTGCAGATCTCAGGGCAGGGAGAGGCCTGGAATCACCCACTGCACCCCCCACCATCACCCCCCCTGTCCCCTCCAGATGCCTTGTGGAAGGGAATGCAAGGCAGACTGCCAGGGAGAGATTCCAGAGGTTCCAGAGCAGGGAGAGGGAGGGAGGCCGGCTGGGCACACACTCTGCCAGGAGCAGAGGCACATCAGGACAGGGCAGAGCCTGGCTGGGGCATCTGACACACCCCCCTAAGGGACAAGGGGACACCCCATCCAGAGACAAAGAACAAGGGACTTGGGACACCAGAAGCTGTCTGGGAAGGGCTCCTTGTCAAAGCAGAGCAGGTTTGCAGTCTGGGGAAGAGCCAAGGGAGGGTGTCATTGCACACCAGGCAGGCCAGCAGTGCCTGCCCACCCTCCGCACTCACCACACGTCTGGGCTGATGATCTCAAGGCCGGGGGGGAGAGGATACAAGGTGAGGATCTTGTCCCACAAGGCCAGGAGCCACGGATCAACCACTGCATCCGGCCTGCACACGGCAAATGCAGACTGCAGCAGGGCAACACTGCCTCTTAGGGCTCAACCCCTGCACCTGCCCAAGGCTGGGGTGACCCTGGACAACCCCCCCTGCTCCTCCTGCACTGCACAGTCACCCCAGGCCATTCCCTCCCAGGAAACATGTCTCAGTCACTCTGAGCACTCACTCGCTCTCAGGGGCCCAACCTCTGACACCTGAACAGAACCATGAGCCCCTCACACACCAACTCTCCAAGCCACACAGAGCCTCTGCCCCACGCCAGGGGAGCACAGCCCGAGCTGTACGACACAGCCACCCCTGCTGAGCAGGACTGGGGCTGAGCCAGGAGTCACTGCCACATCCCGGGGGGTCACGGGACACCTTGTAGGAAGGAGGTGACCCAGGCCCTGGCACAGGAGGTTCATGAACAGGGACCAGCACATTCACAGAGCTGCAGTGCACCCCAGGGCTGCCCCTGCCACCCTCCTTGGGCTCTTACCCCAGGTCATGCTGGTCGTCTCCCAAGGCCACTGGCAGCAGGGGGTTGCCCCCGAGCTGTAGCACCCGTTTGTGCAGCTTCTTTGCCACGAAATTAAACCTGAGCAGAGAATAACATGGCTGAGGAGGGCAGGGCTCCTCCAGCAGCACAGCAGGCACTGCTGCCAGGGCCACCAGAGCAGCACAGAGGTAACACCACTTTCCTCTGTCCAGCCTGTGCCCCAGGCTGGGCCAGCTCAGTGGCTGCCACTTGCTGGGCATCACTGGCTGTGCTCAGCCCCCAGCAGGGACTCGGGGAGGTCCAACTTCCACTTAGGGCAGTTTGTGCCCTGGGACATGCAAAACCTCCTTTCCTCCAGCCTCCCCCTGCCCCAGGGAGCTCAGGCACACCCATCCCTCCCACTACAGCTGCTTCAAACTCATGGGAACAACCTTCAGGGAAGGAGCTAGGACCAACAGGGCTGGCTGCCATCTGTGTTGGATGTCTGCTGCTGCCTTGGCACACTGGCAGTGCCACAGCCCAGTTCAGATGGAAAACTGAGTGGCAGTGATAAAAGAGTGGCACATGATGCCTGACCCATCTGCTTGGAGAGGCTGGGAGGTAAGAAATGGGCAGAACCCAAATTCCTGGGAGTTAGGAGCAACACAGGCTGATGGGGCAAGGATTCTTAAGGCTGGTGGGAATTACATTTCCTTTAGAGCCAGGCCCTGTCTCCCCTCACCCTCTTCCATCCTGCAGCCACTCGGGTCTGTCCCGCAGCCAGGGCTGTGAGGACCAGCTGTCCAGGAGCCCCAGAGCTGCTTACTTGGGGTAGGAGGAGTCCCCCAGGCCCAGCACGGCGTAGTCCAGCTGGCACAGGGAGCCGGGAGGAAGGTTCTTCCGGAACAGAAACCGCCAGAACATCTATGAAGGACACAGCCAGAGAGTCCTGCTGCTGCCAAGGCCTGCTGCTCCCTGCACCCCTGAATGCCAGCAGAGTGTGGAGCACAGCTCTCTGCAGAGGTGAGTCCTGAAAGCCCATGTCCCACCAGATGGGACTGCTGCTGCTCCAAAGCTTCCCCTCCCCAAAACCAGCCACTGCTCAAGGTGATTCCAGGGAGAAATCCCCATGGACACAAGCACATCCTACCTTCATGTTGTCAGGGGGGTCCCCCTGGCCGGTGGTGGCACACACGAACACCACCAGTGGCTCATGGATGAGGTTGGCCTGTGGGCACAAACAGGGCACAATCAGGTCTGCAGCTACAAACTGCTCTGGGGCCAGGTTGGGAGAGCTGGGGCTGGTCAGAGAAGGATCCAGGGAGACCTTGGAGATCCTTCCAGAGCCTAAAGGGGCTCCAGGAGAGCTGGAGAGGGACTGGGGACAAGGGATGGAGGGACAGGACACAGGGAATGGCTTCCCACTGCCAGAGGGCAGGGACAGATGGGATGTTGGGTGGGGAGGCCCTGGCACAGGGTGCCCAGAGAAGCTGTGGCTGCCCCATCCCTGGGAGTGTCCAAGGCCAGGTTGGAGCAGCCTGGGATGGTGGAAGGTGTCCCTGCCCACGGCAGGGGGTGGAACTGGATGAGCTTTAAGGTCCCTTCCCACCCAAACCACTCTGGGATTTGATGAAACCCGTGTCCTGACTGTCCTGACACAGCTGCTCACACCTGGGCTCACAGACAGGTCACACTGGGATTACAACCCACAGCCCCCAGTGGAAGGAGCTCCTCCCCAGGCCCTGCAGCAGCCCCTGCTCCCCCCCAGCCTGCAGAGCCTGGCTCTGTGCCTCCATCCCAAGAGTCCCTGCTCCCTTTTCCCACCCTTCCACACGAATCAAACCCAAGCTGCCCTCAGGAAGGGCACAGAGCCAGGCTCTGGTGACACACGGCAGGTCACAGCCAAGGTGGAGGATGCCCCAGTGGCAGACATGGGGCTGGAGCACCCTGTGTGTCCCCACTCACCAGGTCACAGCTGTCCAGGGCCTCCACTCTGCACTGCAGGTGCCGGCGCTTGGCCTCTCTGCCAATCCTCTCCGCCGTGTCCTGGGCTGTGCCAGTCTGGCTGCCAAAGAGAACGAGCAGTTTCCGCTCTGCCATCTGCAAAGGAACACCAGAGGGGACGGGGGGTGAGGGGAGGCAGAGCTGGGGCTGCCCTGGGCCCAGCACACCCAGGCTGCAAAGGGAGCACCAGGGACTGGGTGACAGCAAACAGGGACAGTGAACAGTCTGGGTTCAGCAGTGGGATCCAAGGCTCCTGGGCTCTCTTCCCACTGGTGGGAAGTGACCCCATGTCCTGGCTAGCAGGACAAACACCACTGTGCTCCTTGTCCCTGCTCCTAGGACATGTGAGGGACAAAAATCCACATCCTGGCTCCTTTAAGTGCCCTCATCTCCACAGGGTCAGAGCAGCCCTGGCTGTTCCCCACTCCCAGTTTTAACTTTGCTGTTCACCCTGTTCCCCTCCCTGGGGAAGGGTCTGGAAGCTGAGACAGAGCAAGGTGTGACCACACACACTGTCACAGGGACCCCAACCCTGAGGGGTCTGAGCTGCCAACAGCCCCTGTCACCCTGTGCCCACAGAATAAATGAAACCTTAACAATACAAAATTAAATCACAGCACCCCAGACTGGTTTGGGTGGGAAGGCCTTAAAGCTCATCCCACCCCTGCCATGGGCAGGGACACCTTCCACTGTCCCAGGCTGCCCCAACCTGGCCTTGGACACTCCCAGGGATGGGGCAGCCACAGCTTCTCTGGGCACCCTGTGCCAGGGCTCCCCACCCAATATCCAACTTCAACCCACCCTCCATCAACCTAGAGCCGTTCCCAGTGTCCTGTCCCCCCACCCCTTGTCCCAGGTCCCTCTCCAGCTGCCCCAGAGCTCTGGGGATGGGGCTCCTTCTCTCCCCCAGGTGCCCCCCCCGCGCTCTGAGGGCGGCCCGGCAGGGGCAGAGGGGCCGGCGGGCTCGGGGCCCATCCCGGTCCATCCCGTGCCCATCCCGGGTCCATCCCGGTCCATTCCGGCCCATCCCGGTCCATCCCGGTCCATTCCGGCCCATCCCGGTCCATCCCGGGTCCATCCCGTGCCCATCCCGGGTCCATCCCGGGTCCATCCCGGACTCACCGCGACCCGGCCCCATCCCGCAGTGACGTCACCTCACCGCGACCGCTCCCGTGACGTCATCATCGCGCGCGGCCGGGCCGGGCCGGGCCCGGCGGTGGCTCCGGGCTGTCCCCGCTGTCCCTCTGTCCCTCTGTCCCTCTGTCCCGCTGTCCCCGCTGTCCCCGCTGTCCCTCCGTCCGTCCCCCGGCCCGGAGGATGCTGTTCTCGCTGCGCGAGCTCGTGCAGTGGCTCGGCTTCGCCACGTTCGAGCTGCTGCTGCACGGGCTGGCCCTGCTGGCCTTCTCCGTGCTGCTGGTGCTCAAGGTGGACGGCGCGGCCGCCGCGCTCTCCTGGTGGGTCGTGTTCGTGCCCTTCTTCGCCGCCGACGGGCTCAGCACCTACTTCACCACCATCGTGTCCGTGCGGCTGTTCCAGGACGGCGAGAAGCGGCTGGCGGTGCTGCGGCTCTTCTGGATCCTCACCATCCTCAGCCTCAAGTTCGTGTTCGAGATGCTGCTGTGCCAGAAGCTGGTGGAGCACACGCGGGAGCTCTGGTACGGGCTCATCATGTCGCCCGTCTTCATCCTGCTCCAGCTGCTCATGATCCGGGCCTGCCGCGTGAACTGAGCTTGTGCCGCCGCTGTCCCGGTGTGGAGGGGCGTGACAGGCCGGTGACAGGCCGGTGACAGGCCGGTGACAGGATGGTGGCAGGATGGTGACAGGATGGTGACAGGATGGTGGCAGGCCGGTGACAGGCCGGTGGCAGGATGGTGGCAGGGTCTGCACCTCATCTCGCTGCCCCACAGCGTCACATTCCTCCCACAGCCCCTGCTGTGCCCTGGTGCAGCTCGCTCGGCCCCTGTGTTGTCCTGCCCTGCCAGCCCTGCTGGGTGTGCCAGTTAATTTATTTTATTGTAAAATAAAAATGCTTTGAAGGAGCGGTTTCACTTATAAAATTGTTTCTCTCTAGAAAGCAGTTGTACCTCAAAGTGCTGCCTGGAGAGCAGGAATTGCCTGGAGAGGGGTGGTCCTGGAGGTCCCCTCGTACACCCCAGGCTCCTGCCCTGAGCCTGAGGCCACACTGGCTGCAGCAGCGAAGCTCAGTGATTCCCAGCTGTCCCCTCACGTCCCCGAGCACTTCATCCTTTTAGCTCTTGTCCGTTCAGCTCTTCATCCCTTCCATGCACTGACGGTTCTGAGGGGCTGTGCTGTGAGCCAGGGAACACTGATACATGTGGTTTCGAACAGAACTGGGTTTTTTTTCTGTTTCATTCCCTGAAGCAGGGATGTGGGAGTGCAGGGCTGTGCTCTGCTGGTGCTGGCTGTGGAGGGGGGTGTCACTGTACCCCAGCTTTGGTGTGAAACACTCTGTGAGACCCCCAGAGAGCAGGAGGAATTCGGTATTCCTGGTGGAAGTGTGACTCAGTGTGTGTGTCAAATGCCAATGTCACTGGGACACATCATGTCCCTCATGTCCAGCTCCCACCAGGAGGGTGGATCTGCCCTTGGCCCAGCAGCCTGGTCTCCTCCCCACCCCCTGTGTCACAGCTTTGTGCTCTGCTGCTGCTGTTCCCTCTGCCAAAACACCTCCTGGCAGCCAGGCCTGCCCCCCCAGCCTCGGCTGCCCCTTGGCTCTGTGCTCTCTGACCCTCCCTCTCTCCCTTCTGCCCTGGGGTCTGTGCAGGTGGCTCCAGGGCAGGAGCTGCTGTGTCACCAGCTGTGCCCCTGCCCTCTCAGCTCAGAGGCCTGAAGGGCACCAGGGCTGTGTTGGTGGGGCTGATCTCCCCGAGGGATCCTCTGATGACTGAGACCAGCAGCCGCTCCTCCTCTCTGGAAAGCAGAGGGGACCTGCCAGGAGTCTCCCCTCAGTGACAATGGCTCCCACTGGTGACAATGGCTGTCCCCTCGTGCTGCTGCCACCTCACCCTGGCTGCCAGTGTTAGGAGAACCAGCATCCTGGGCCAGCAGGATCCATAAGCTGACACAGATTTCACCCAGACTGGTTTGTACTGGGGCTGAACCCTGTATGCCCAGTGTGACCTGTTCCCACCAGCCCCTGTTCTGTGTCCCCAGTGACTCCTGGTGGCCTGTCCCAGGAGTGGGTGAGTACAGGACAGGAGCAGCCAGAGAGGATTGTCCTGCCCTGTTCTGTGCTGGTGGGGCCTCACCTCAGGTCCTGGGGGCAATTTGGGCACCACAATACATAAGGAAGATTTAAAGGTATGGGAGAGCATCCAAAGGAGGGACACAAAGGTAGTGGAAGCCTTGAGAGACAATACAAGGGGCAGCTGAGGGCACTTGTTTTGCTCCGATGGAGGGGACTGAGGTCAGACCTCACCGTGATCTGCAGCTCCAAGGGGCTGGAGGGGCAGCTCCAATCTCTGCTGACCAGTGACAGGACACGAGGGAATGGCTGGAGCTGTGCCAGGGAAGTTTAGGTTGGTTATCAGGAAAAGGTTCTTCTCCCAGAGGGTGGTTGGGCACTGGAACGGGTTCCCCAGGGCAGTGGTCTTGAGCTCTGCCTCCAGGAGGGTCTGGACAACGCTCAGGGACAGGGTGGGATGGTTGGGGTGTCTGTGCAGGGCCAGGGGTTGGATGGATGGTCCTTGTGGGTCCCCCCCCATCTCAGGATATTCTGTGATTCTGTTTCTTGCACACCCTGAGGTGTCACTGGGCCCTGGGTGTGGGACCTGCCTCACCGGAGCTCTTCAGCTCCTGCTTCACCTTGTGATGTGGTTTCACAGGGCTCAGTGTCACCAAGGAGCCGTAATGGCCCCAAGTGCTTAGGTCAGTCCATCTGGAGGCAGCCATTAGCTCCCCTGGACAGGACACATCACCTGGGAGCGGTGAAAAACCGCTCCTTGTCACCTTCAGCTCACACCAGCCTGAGTTCACTCCGCTCTCGGTGTCCCCGTGACGTGGTTGTGCACACAACGCACCCGGTGTCCTGTCACCTGCCCTCACGGGAGCTGTGTCAGCAGCAGCCACTGATCTGGGGACGGGGAGGGCTGGAGGGGACCCATGGAGGTGGGATTGGGACTGGGGTGGGGGGACAGTGTCTGCTGAGGGGACAGAGGAACCCGAGCTGCAGCGGGTGGGGGATGTGCAGAGGAACAGGGTGAGCAGCAAAACCCTCTGAGTCAGGAGGGGACACTCACTGAGTGGCCCTGGGGACCGACGGTGCCTTTGGACACTCCCGCAGCTCCCAAGCACCAGCTAATTAATAAACTAAGGAAGGGGCTCATCCAAGCCAGAGCAGATCAAACGCGTGATGACATCCCTCAGCCTCGCTGTGACACTGCCGAGGAACGGGGCTGTTTCCTGCTGCTCAGCCCTGGCAGGGCCTGCCCCGACCATCAGCCCCAAACTGGCAACTGCCCTGTCAGCGGGGCGTGGTGCCTGACATGGAGGGATGATGCCACATCCCCCCCTGTGGCCCCCAGCTCACCTGGAAGGAGCTTTTCCAGCATTTTCCTGCTGCCTTGGGGAAGAGCCCGCGGTCAACTTGTCCCAGCTCTGCCCATCCGAGGTAAGGCATTACCCTCCCCGGGCATTTGGGGACACAGGGGTGACACGATGCTGAACAGTGGCACTGGGGGTGCTGCCCTGGTGGGGGTGTCACTGGCAGCCAGGAGCAGTGTCTGGTGCAGGGTGGCTGAGAGGAGGGGGATGTGGGGGAAGCAGGAAAGGGCCTGGCTGGAGGGGGGTGATGTGTGTCCAACACAGATGGTGCTGGAGGGTGTGGAGATACAGGGCTGGGTGACAGAGCCGGTGCCACAGCTTGGAGGGGGGGGAGCTGGAGCACTGTCACTGTCACATGGGGAGAGCTGGAACTGTCCCAGAGGTAAGGCCAAGACTTACAAGCCCTTGCAGGCCTCATGTGCCACCCACTGCTCTCAGTCCCTCGCTGCTTTGCTGTTTAGGACTCCCAAACATCAGTGGGAACACAAACCCCACCTGGTCCCAAAGCTGAGGTGTCTCAGTGTCCAGGGAGGGCCTGGCTGGTGTCTTGGGGTGGCAAAAGCAGCACTGGCAGCAGAACAGGTCCTTGGTGACTCCCTCCCCCAGCTGTACCTGGGGTTTGTGTGCTGAGTGCTGACACCAAATCGTGGGCTGGGACATGGGACCAGGGTGGTCCTGGTTGTCTCACTCGTGTGCAGAGGGGAGTGGCCAGGGTGGCAGGGGCATGAGGCTGAAGGAAGGGAGGCTGCAGCAAAGGGGACCTCCCTGGAGCAGCAGATTTTACTGAGACGTTGAGGAGAAAGAAGAGTTACAGAGGGGCACAGTCTGGTGACATGAGATACAGGGTGACATGGGACATCTGCTGCCCACAGCCTACCTACCACCATGGCAGGGGAGCTGCCTCCACCAGGGCCCCAGCTGCCCTTCTCCAAACCATTTCTGAAGTTCCAGGGAGACTTCCCACAGCCAGAGGGTTTCCTGGCCTCCTGCAAACACCCTCCGGGATTTGCTGAGGGACAGACATCTCCTTCACATCGTCCTTCCACCTGCTGCCTTGTTCTCTCATGGCCCTACTGATTGTGTTAGAGGCAGTCAATCATCTCCAGAGCTCCTGCCCTCCTCAGTCTCCTTCCCATGCAGTCCCCAAGCACTCACTGGGACATTAGTGGAAAGGAAAACCCTGCCCTGAGGGTACTTCAGCCTTGTTTCCCCGTGCTCAGGAAGAAAAACCCTTCAGGATGGCTGGAGCCAGAGACCAGCCCATGCCTGGGGCTCTTGTGAGGTAGATCTGAGAAACCTCAACCTTGGCTTCCACCTCGGTGCTCTCACCCCCAGGCAACACAGCTGGGAGGGAGCCAGTAACAGCCTGGACCTTGTGGGGCATCCCTGTGCCACATCCCTCTGCCACATCCCTCTGCCACATCCTTGTGCCACATCCCTCTGCCACATCCCCCTGCCACATCCCCGTGCCACATCCCTGTGCCACATCCCCCTGCCACATCCCTCTGCCACATCCCTCTGCCACATCCCTCTGCCACATCCCTCTGCCACATCCCTCCACCCCAGCACACAGGCAGCCCATTCCCAGGCCCCCAGCCACTGCTAATATTGGAGCACTGACCTTTTCAGTGCTATAATTAATTCTGGGCATCTCACAAGGCTGCAGATGCTGTGCTAAGTCCCTTCCAAGCACCGTGGGAGATGGAGCTGCCCCCAGACCTGCCCCAGCTGCATTGTAGCTGTGTCTGGTGAAGGGGGAATGGCCTGGGCTGGCACAAGGGGTGGCTCCAGGCACACGTCCCTCACCCAGAGCATCCACAGCTGGGAGGTGGCACCAGGACAGTCACAGGGCAGTCAGACTGTATTTAATAATGGTGCACACTGGGAAAGGTGGTGGGGAGGAGGGAAGGTCTGGTGTGCTACCTGCCAGCCAGGAACAACAGGTGTGGGCATCCAAAAGGAAACTTTAAATAGCCCAAACTCCACCAGTTTTGCTGGAATCAGACTGGAGAATAGGGCTGGAGCTGATCCCTGCTGAGACAAGTCACAGCAAGACCCAGGGTCTCTATGGATGGGAGATGTGGGGCAGGAGCAGTGGTGAAGCTCACCTGGAAACACGGGATGTGCACTGAGCCACTGCCTACACCTCCCACCCCCAGCGACGGGGTGACCTCATGGGGCAGAAATTGAGTGGTGGGGAAATGAGAGACTCGCTCTTGGAGTGAGTCAGGCTGGTTTCCTTTCAGAGGGCACCAGGAAGGTGCTGGCAGTGGAGGTGATCTCATTTCACAAACACCAGTCACCCCAGTGACTGGCAGTGATGGCTGGGCTCGACCCCACCGAGTCCCCACACCAGCCTGGCCACTCCCTTCTGGTCTCAGTCGTGTCACGGGCCACAGCCAAACAAATGCGTGTCACATGGGGCTCAAACAGGGGCGTGTGTGTACTCCAGCCACACTTCACAGCAGAACTGTCTGAAGGCAGAATGAGGCATTTGGTCCCTTTTTCAGTGCTGAACAAATAGCACACTTTGCTCTCACCAGAGCACAGCCCTGAAGGCAAACAGGGCAGTGCTGCTGGGCCCTGGGGACCCAAGGGGAGCCAGGGGAGAGCAGGTGCTCCTGGGGCCCAGGCACCCTGTGGCCCTTCCAGGCCCTGCATCCCTGAGACCCGGAGTTTTGGCAGAGACACCCCTTTGGGTGGGATCCTCTGTAGAGAATTGAGGGCTGGATGTAGCACAGAGCTCAGCCAGAGCAGCAGCACCTGGCACAGCCCCTCAACAAAACCTCTGGGACTGGTTCTTTACCGCAAGAAGGATCTGGAAAAGTAAAGTGAAGAGTTGCTCATCTCATGTTTGGATTTGGAGCTGGTTTGGTGTGCCCTGGGTGCACTGGCAGTGCCACATGTCCCTGAGGGACCAGGGCTGGTTGTTCTCTCTTTCCCTTGTGGGGACGAGCCCCCTGTGCTCAGAACAGCCCTGGGCATTCAGTGGGGAAGGCAGTGGACACTCACTCCCCGCTTCCACTGAATCCATGTGAAGGTATGTGTTGAGTGGGGTTGGGAATGCAGGAGGGGCAGCACCCTCTGGGCTCCAGCTACCCCCCAGCACAGGAGCCCCCCCAAAGGACATGGCCATGGCAAAGCTCACATGAAGTGCCATGGGCCTGTAAAGACTGTGTTGACACACCACTATATCATGAAATGAAAGAGTGTATGTTTATTTTGCTGTTTCAGATAAGAGTCAACTGTATTTTTTAAAAAATAGGTTGAAACTTAAGGGAAATGTGCTGTGGATATATCCCTAAGTCTTGAAGAGGGAATTTATTGAAATGAAGTACCGTGAGAAGTTTAAAAACCCACTGCAGTACAGGACAGGACAAACAAAAGAACTGAGGAAAGATGAGGAATAACCAAACCTGCAGGATCCAAGAGCCATGCCCGAGAAATGAAGAGCGTGGGGATCCTACGTATAAATCAAATTACAAAGCCAAAGGCCAACTTTGTGTGATACATATTTATGCTCATTAGCATAGTGAAATCCTCACTCACAGGCTGTGATTGCCCCTTACTCACAAAAGCCCCTTCCCCACAGACCGTGAGTAGCAACATAAGTGTGCAGAGTGTCTTTAAATGGAGACAAGGGAATGCAAAGCATCTGTAGGTCATTGCCTATAGGGAAATGCTGGTTTCTATTGATCTGGGTGTATCAAATGGGCAGCTGGCATGCTGAAGGTGTGCCAGCTTTGTGGATCTGCCACCCAGCACCCATCCCTGCGTGGCTGTGAAATAACATCAGTTACCTCGAATCCCTCTTTGGATCAGCCTCTTGCACAGAGTGAAAAAACCCGGATTTGGGACAACAGGAAGGTTGTCCCGGCGGTCTGAGCGTGGCCAGCAGCAGGGTCTGGCACAGGTGAGAGACAGGGAACACCCGCTGTCACTGGGGGAGCACACGGCCACACCTCGGGGAGCAGCGGGAAGGTGCCAGGAGCGCTCCCAGCACGGCCCTTCCCTCCCGGCACTGCCCGGCCTGACCCGGCTGAGTCAGAGCGGCTGGAACCGGGTCCTGGCAGGAGATCGCCCTTGTGATAGCCCTGCCAGCCCTTATCGGGAGCTGGATCAGCAGGAAGCGGCTCGGCCCTTCGGCCCGGGGAGAGCAGCTCTGTGCTCCCTTCCCCTCCCAGGGCAGGGGCTGGGCTTGGGGCTGGGCTGGGGTGCCCTGCCTGTGGGGTACCCTAACTGTGTGATACCCTACTTGTGTGATACCCCACCTGTGTGATACCCTACCTGTGAGGTACCGTACCTGTGTGATACCCCACCTGTGTGATACCCTACGTGTGGTGTACCCTACCTGTGAGGTACCCTACCTGTGTGATACCCCACCTGTGTGATACCCCACCTGTGTGATACCCTACGTGTGGTGTACCCTATCTGTGGGATTCCCCACCTGTGGGGTACCCTGCCCATGGGGTACCCTGCCTGCCCTGCTGAGCCTCCAGCTTGCTTGCAGGGCTGCTGGCAGAGCTGGGAGGGTGAGGACCTGAGCCATCTGCCCTCCCTCAGCTCTCAGGGCCTGCAGGGCCCCCCAGCCCAGGAGCAGCACAAAGCTGGGTCACACACAGGGGGGAAGGGGTGTCCACAGCCCCAGCTGGGCCATGATGGTGTCTCAGCCCTCTTGGCCTCTCCTGTGGCCCCTGGCAAAGCCCAGCCAGCGGTGCTGAGCCCCCCCCAAGAGGGGTATCAACCCCTCTGATGTGATTCTCCATCTCATTGTAATAAAACTCACTACCAAGGCACCTACCACTCTGTGTGAGATTCGAGGGTACTGGATACTGGAAACACCACTCTCGGGTCTTACAGACCCTGTAGAGACTCCTAATGGGAGTGTTAAGGCTGGTGAGAGCCAAGGGAGAACAGAAATGTGGGAGGGGGGTGACACCACAGAGAAGTAGAGGGACAAGGGTTAAAGGAGAGATGTGTCCTTGTGTGATTCCATTCAAATGAGGAGGAGGGACTAATTATCTGAAGATAAGGAAGATGCCAAGCTGGGCCATGAATACAACTGCCGGGCAAAGAGGAGAGCAGATATTCAACAGTTCTGCCAAAGGCTGATGAGCTCTGACAGAAAATAATGGGCACAAGGTTTTCCAGCAGTATCAGCTTCCATAGGATATGAAAGGTAAGCCCAAGCTGTGCTGGCTGCCCTCGGAGGAGCACAGAGCCACTGCCAGGACCATGAGCCAGCCCTGGGCCATCCCTCCAGGGCACAGGTCTGGGCACTGCTGGGTGCTGGGGTTAGGCTGGGGCTGGGGCTGGTGGCAGCTGAGCTGACCCTACTTACAGCTTGGAAAACACAACCACCCTTCCCTTCTGCAGCATCTCCCATCAAGGGTTTTTGCAGTTTCCCGTGCTCTCCTCTGTTCTTTGCGGGGCTTCTCTTGCTCCTCCCAGACCTGCTCCTTCCCAGTCGGGGTGAGCTGAGCAGGAGCGGGTGTGGGACTGGAAAGATTGTGATCCTATTGTGGCTGTGCCAGGCTGGGCACCCGACCCCTCTTTCCTCCAGCTCCCCCTGTTTTATTCTAATATTGGTTTTTCCAGGTAAGGTTCTGACTATTCACCAGGATTTCTCTTTGGGTTTGCAGGAGCTTTCACCCCAATGCTGATTAAGAAGAAGCCCTTCATCAGTGCCATCATTGGGGCACTGGTGGCACTGTCCATCATCACCCTGGTTCTCAGCCTCGTGAAGGTTGAAGATGTGACGCTGCCACCCACAATCAAGGTGAGCCCAGGAGAAGGTCCCTGAGCCCCTCTGCAGAGAACAACCCCCTTGGGCAGATGCTCAGAGGCAACAGCATGTCCTCAGGGTTAGGAGGGGAAGGGGGATGGACAGGAACTGCCTCGCAATATCAAGGTGAGTGTTTTGTTCCCAGCTCAAGGTGCAGGCAGAAGAAACACGGCCTGGCCACCTCAAAGTCAGGAGGGGAAGCCTCCTCTGGAACAAGCCACCGTGCCTGGTGCTTGCCATGTCTGGAGGGAATTCCCTCGGGCCAGACGGGTGGGGCAGAGCCCTGCCCTCCTCCCTCCGCTCTCCCAGGGCACAGCACCGCAGGGTGGCACAGCTGCCCTTTGCCACTGCCAGCTCCCACCAGCCTGTCCCGACCCACTCACACCATGGCACAAGCACTGTGCCTCCCCACTGTCATCCCCTGCAGCTTGGCATCCCACCCCAGCTGCTGGCAGAGGGTTGGCAGAGACGTAGGGTGAGGTCGAGGGTTTTATGGGGGTGTCCAGGCGCTCCTGGATGGGGCTGATGTGGTCCTGCCAGTCCCTGCCCAGACTGGGTGCAGCCATGGAGGAGCAGAGAGCACTTGAGTTGGTGAGTCCCAAGGTGGGGCCAGTGTAGACACAAAAGGTATGTGACCATGAAAGAAAATGAAAAAGCATGAGGAAACAAGGAAGGCAATGTTTGTGTGAGCTGGCATTGCTGCACAGACCTCGGGAGGGGGAATGACAAAACCCCTCAGTTGCCCTGAGGAACGCCCACGCTGAGGCTCTGCCAGGGCACAGACAGGCTGTGCCTCACAGAGATGGGTCTGGGGGCATCTTCTGGCCCCACCATCCTGGCAGGGCCACAGGGGGCCAGTGGCAGCTGCTGCTCCCTCACTGTGATGATATCTGGGTTTTCCCTTCCAGTAGGGGATGGTGTTTGACGCAGGCTCCTCCCACACCTCTCTGTTTGTGTACCAGTGGGATGCAGACAAGGAAAACGACACCGGTGTGGTGAGCCAGACCTTGGCCTGCGATGTCCAGGGTCAGTATGGCCCTGCCATGGGCTCCCTCCTGCCCTGTATGTTCAGGTGGTGGGTGGGATGACCTGGTCCGTCCCCTTGGCCTGCCCACCCTGGGGAGCCCTGACTGTGAGCAGAGTGCTCCTGACTCCTGGGCCCCCCAGCAGGGTGGAGTGCCCATGGACTGGGTGGGACTGGAACACCTGGGTGGTGAATGAATTTTCATTCCTCCACCTTGGAGTGCTCCTGTCCCGGCTGGGGAAGGACACCCATAGTGCTGGGGACACTGCTGAAAGCTTGGGAGACACAGGGAAGCCATAGCAGAGGAACATGTGTGGGTCAGGGAGGGCACAGGGGATCCTGCAAGAGTGTCTTTGTTGCCAAGAGGTGACAGGTATCTGGTCCCCTGAGTGCTCTTGCTCCCACATCCCCCCTGCAGCCGTTCCCATCAGCCTGTCCCAGCCTGACTCTCTTCCAGGGCAGGGCATATCGAGCTATGCTGATGATCCCCCAAGAGCTGGTGATTCCCTAAGGGAGTGCCTGGATAAAGCCCTGAAGGCTGTTCCTGCTGAGAAACAGAGGGATGTCCCAGTCTACCTCGGAGCAACAGCTGGCATGAGGCTACTGAGGTACCTGTGGGGCACGGGGGTGACAGCAGTGACACAGCTGCCAACAGCCCCTGCCAGGACAGTGTCCTGCACAAGGTCAGGGTTCCCACACTGCCATGGAGAAGTGACTGGGGGGTGTGGAGAAGGCAGCCCAGGTGTGGCTGAGCTGTCCTGAGCCATTGCTCCTCTGGGGCACAGAGGCAGCTCGGACATGTCTGTTGGCATCCTGGGAGCCCATGGCCCAGGATGGTGCTGCACACCCAATTCCAAGCCAGAAATGCTTCTCAGAGCTCTCTTTGCTCTTCATTATTCCTTAAAAACACAAGGGAGGTGAGATGTCACCAGGGAATGGGTGCTGGTGGGGGAGCAGGGCAGGGGCAATGAGGTGCTGCAGGACTTGTCCTTACCTTTCACCAGCCCATATCAGCTCTCTTCAAATGTCAGCCTTCATTTCACGGCTCTTGGTTTTATGGCTGCAGATATCTCACCTTATTTCTGTGTCCTGGCAATCAGGCCCTGTCCCTGGGAAGGAGCAGGGCCGTAGCCTGAAGGATTCGCTTCAGAGACTGAGCACATGCCAACAGCCCCAAGACAGTTTCCCCACTCAGAGATCTGAAAACAGGCTAGAACCTTCCTGAAAGGCTCCCTGGAGCTCAGCAACCAGCCCTGCAGCCACTGGGTGATGTTCAAACCCGAGTCTTGCAGCACAACCCGCCCTGGCCTCCAGCACAGTGATGATACTCAGGGAGGGATGGGTGTCCTGGGAAACCTCTGTGTGACTGGGATCAAGCTGCACTGGAGAGAAGAGGTTGCTCTTGCTCCTAGATGTGTGATTCCAAGCCTAGACAGCTGGGATTTACCCTGTATGAGCAGCTTCATGCAGCAGGAAACATCCCTTCACACAGACTGCTTGTTGCAAAATGTGGGAGCATGTGGAACTGGGGCAGAACCAGACTGTCTCCTTGTGTTTCCTCGGGACTACTGGGTTTAGCTGGGTGTGTGTCCTGACCTTTGGGTCCTTCCTAGGGAACAGAACCCCTCAGCAGCAGACCAAGTCCTGGCTGAAATTGCTAAAACCATGAGGGAGTACCCTGTGGCCTTCAAGGGGGCTCGAATCCTTACGGGAGAGGAGGAGGGAGCTTATGGCTGGATCACCATCAACTACCTGCTGGACTCCTTCACTAAGGTGGGAGAAGGGTGGAACACCCACTCCTTTGCTAATAAAGCTGTTCTGATTTCCCTGTGCAGGAGAGGTCAGAGGTGGCGACTCTTGGGAACGATCCAGGGGAAGGAGACACTTGTCCCACAGTGAATGAGGAGGGAGAGCTGAGAACGGGGATGAGCTCTGGGCAGTCTCCACCCCGTATGAGCAGAGGGTCTCTCAGGGACAGCAGGGCCAGCTGTGCAGCCCAGGGAAGCTCCTGGAGGCTCCATCTCCCCGTTGCACCAGGAGACACCAGTTCTTGTTCAACGTGCCAGCCTGAAGGCAGCTTGGACCAAACCTGTCCTGCCAGCTCTCTATACCAGCCCTGCCACAGCGCAGCTCAGTGCTGGGACCATCAGGTTCCTGTGGGAGCTGCTGGAGGATTCCTGCACAGAAATCCTTCCCTTTGCCCCAGAACCTTTGCAGCTGCTCCTGGGAAGGGCAGGTCCCCAAGACAGGTCCCCACTTTGGTCTGAGGACTGGCACGTTGGCATGTCCTGCCCATCAGACAGTTCCATCTCTCTTTGTTCTGGAGCTGGTAAATATCCAGGCTGGCTGGGCAGGGAGGGTGGTGAGGCCTCACACACAGAAATAAGTGAATATCCACTGGATTTAGTAACAAACTCCCAATGACTCAAATGGAATGACAGTTGTGCTGAGGGCGAGTAAACCCAGCCATGTGCTCCCCCTCTTCCTCTCCTGTCTCTCCCTGGCAGTTCTCCCCCAAAGCACACACGTGGCTCCGTCCAGAGGCAGCCAACATTTTCGGGGCACTGGATCTTGGAGGAGCATCCACTCAAATCAGCTTTATGCCCGAAGAAGGTTCAGGAGTGAGCTGGAATGGATCATCCAAGTTCACACTGTACGGGTACAAGTACAACATCTACACACACAGCTACCTCTGCTACGGGCAGGACGAGATGCTGAAGCGACTGGCAAAGGAATTAATTGCGGTGAGGAGGAACTGAGGGTTAATTGGCCTCTGGTCTCATGATGCCAACCACAGACTTGTTAATGCATAAAGTAAGGACAGGCAAGGCTCTTCCAGAGAGCCTGAGAGCAAGGCTGGCACATTTGCTCCTTGGCAAATGTGGAGAGGAGCATGGAAATCATAGAACCCCAGACTGGATTGGGTTGGAAGGGACCTCAAAGCTCATCTCATCCCACCTCCTGCCAAGGGCAGGGAGACCTTCCACTAGACAAGGTTGCTCCAAGCCATGTCACACCTGGCCTTGAACACTTCCAGTGGTGAAGAAAGTGTCTGAAGGGGTGGTTCAGGATACATTTTTGTACAAAGGGTGTACAAAAATGCAGGACCAGGCTCTTCTCAGAGGTGCAAAGTGCCAGACTATAGGCAAGGGGCACAAGCTGGAATATCTGAGATTCCAGCCAGATGGAGAGGAAAAGTTTTCACCAGTAAGAATGGTCAGATATTGGCACAGGAGTTGTGTGGAGTTGCCATCCTTGGAAATATCCAGAACTTGATGGGACAAGGGTCTGAGTGACCTGATCTAGCTGGTCATGCTTTAAAGAGGGGGTTGGCAGAGAACCTGTAGCTGTCCCTGAACCTCAGCTGCTCTGTGACTGCATAGGCCTGTGAAATGTAAACCAGAGAGCTTTCTCAGGCCAATTTTTGGAAGGTCAGAGGTGAAGTGTGTCTTCATGGAGCTGCACCTCGCCAGGAGAGCAGCCTGGGTGAGCCAGATGGGTTTGCTTCTGCTGTGTGGCCAGGAAAGTCCAGGTGGTGACCTTGCTGGGGCTGAAGCTAGAGCTGGAGCTGGGCTGGAGAGGGCTTTGCATGGCCCCAAAATCCTGCTGGCCAGGGGAAAGATGTGCTGGGTCCCTGGAGCTGGTCTGTGGAAGAGGGGATGAGACAGAGCAGAAGGAGAGTTAGTGCTGGGTTCAGACGGCCAGCCAGGCCAGGATTGAGCAGCAGGAGGGTCTTTCCCCTCTGAGAAGGTGGGAGGTGGCAATGCTGGGTGGGTCCTGCTCCCAGCCTGCTCGCAGGAGGGTCTGGAGGAGGCTGCAGCCTGTGTTTTGCTGTCCTCAGGAGTCGTCCCCCAGTACACGGGTCCCTCACCCCTGCTACCCAAAGGGCTACAGTGAAACCCTCCGTCTGTCCACCTTCAGCACCAGCCCCTGCACCAACGGCAGCGACCCCCGCCTGCCCCCGGGAGCCGGGACCGTCACCCTGGAGGGCAGCGGCAGTGCCAGCGGGTGCCAGGCAGCCCTCAGGAAGCTGTTCAACTTCTCGGCCTGTGCCCAGAGCCAGGAATGCACCTTCGACGGCGTCTGGCAGCCCCCTCTCCGGGGGCAGTTCATTGTGAGGCAGATCCACCTCCCCGTGGTGTCCCCGTGTGCCCCGCGGCACTGTCACCTCCCCACAGTGAACAGGGGCAAGAGGCTCCCAGATTACCAGGGGTTGGTGCCAGCTGGTTTTCCAGCCAGACCTCCAAATTGGGACCATGTTATCATTGAAACACAGAATGCTTTGGATCGGAGGGGACTTTAAATGTCTCCACACCCCTGGCAGGGATGCCACCCACTAGATCAGGTTACCCGGGGTCCCATCCAACCTGGCCTCGAACACTTGGAGGGATGTGTTAATAAAAAGGGTGTTTGTCAAACCCCAAGTGTTGGGTAAAACACCAGGAGTTTGGACAGCAGCCCTCAGGCCAGGCCTGTCACCAGCAGCCCATCATCTGCCCTGGGGATACACTGGGTGGGACAGACAGTGTGAAGGCCAAACCCCACGCTCTGGTTCAGAGGAGATGGGGGCAGTTGCCTGCAGCAGCTCACCAGCATTTCTGTCTCTTGCTTTTCAGGCCTTCTCTGCCTTTTACTACAACTTCAAGTTCCTCAACCTGACGGAGGGGCAGCCGCTGGCCGCGGTCAGGGAGGCCATCGAGCAGCTCTGCACGAGGAGCTGGGAGGATGTACGTTCCCCACGAGGGAGCTTCACAAGCAAAGGGGTCCTGGGGTGAGGGGAGAGGAGCAGGGACCCCTTCAAGGCAAGGCTCCCCAGTCCTGGGCAGTGCCCTACACAGCTGACCCACCCCTGAGCTCTCTGTGGAGCCAGGACTGTCCCGCATCCCCTCTTGGGGACTGGCTCATGCACCCTTGGGAAAAGGGCAGCACCAAGCTGGGGATGGAGGTGGGCATGGAGATGGGGGTGGATCTGCAGCACAGGATGGTGAGAGCAGAGCCAGCTGCAGATGAGTCAAATTAAAGCCAGATAATCCCACACTGGTTTGGCTTGGAAAGGACCTTAAAGATCATCTCGTTCCACCCCTCTGACATGAGCAGGGACACCTTCCACTAGACCAGGTAACTTCAAGCCCTGTCCATCCTGGCCTTGAACACTTCCAAGGATGGGGCATCCACATCTCTGGGGATGGATAAAACCCAGAGATGTGCTACCCCCGCGGGGCAGAGCAGGAACCTGACATGGGAGAATCTGGGGCAGAAGGAGCTCCAATATGTCTCTATCTTTCCATGTGAGGTGTAAATCCCCCTCAGAAGAGTTGTCCTGTACAGACAAATCCAAAATCACTGCCTGGTCCAGAAGTCTTTCTCTGGATGCTGGTGACTGCAGAGCCACGGCCACTCATGCAGCACTTGTCAGGGCCTTGTCCCTGCACAGAAATTGCCTGTGAACAACTTCCCTTTATCCCCAAACATTCCCCACCCCAGCTGTCTTCCAGCTACCCTAAGGAGAATCCTGAACGACTGCCTAAATACTGTGCCAACACCAACTACATCCTCACCCTCCTCCTCGATGCCTACAAGTTCAATGAGACCAACTGGAACAACATCTTCTTCCAGATGAAGGTGGGCAGCCCTCCCAGCCTGTGGCAGGGGGCAGAGGCAGCGCTGGGGCAGATCCAGCCCCTGTGCTGGGGTGTTGTGGGAGCCACAGTCCAGAGAACCCTGTCCTGGCGTGGCACTGGTGTGGGGACAGCTGCTGCACCCCGTTTGGGCTGAGCAGGAGTAGGTGGCCCTGTGACATCAGTGGGTTTCCTGCAAGGCTAAAGCTCCATCCCCTCTCTCCTTGGGCAGGCCGGGAGTGCTGACATCGGCTGGACACTGGGGTACATGCTGAACCTCACCAACATGATCCCTGCGCAGGCTCCAGCCATGGTGAAGGGGCACCTGCCTTCTCTGTGGGCTGCAGCCATCACCTTCATCATCCTCACCCTTGTCTTGGGGCTTGCTGCCCTGCTCCTGCTCCCGTGGGTGTAGGAGCCTGGCAGTGTTCTGGAGCACAGCAGGGATGGGTTGTGCCTGCAGGACGGGCTGGGCCTGTGATGCTGAGCACATTCACCCCCACAGCACCAATGAACTGGGGTCTGGCCTCCCACGGGACAGGCACTATGTGAGGTTTCCAGAGGAGCTCTGCTCCCACGGAGACCTGATGGGATCAGCCTGAGCCAGGCCTGTCTGCCTTCTCACACCGCTGTCACAGGGAGGGCTCCATCCCACCCGCGGGGAGGGGAGGCCGTGAGAGCCAGCCCGGCCATGGAAGAGCTGCCCAGTGCCAGAGCACGGCTGCAGGCACCTGGTGACAGGGTGCTCTGAGCAATTCTGGGTGTGACCATGGTCACCAAGAGCTGGGGGATCTGTGCCAGCTCTGCCAGTGTGGGGCATGCAGGGCTGTGAGGGACATTTGCTGAGGGGCTGTCACTTGGGCTGACTTGGAGAGAGAAGGAAAACCAACCATCCAGTCAGAAGCCTGGTCAGTGCCCCTCTCATCATCTTATCATGTCATGTCATGTCATGTCACATCTCATATCATCATCCTTTTTGTCTGGAATAAAGTGATCAGTGTTTCCAAGTGCTTTCCTGGAGACAACACTGTCCCACCAGCAGAAGCCCTGGACTCTGTGGGTGTCAGGCTGAGACTCCAGCAGGCTGTGAGTCCTGCCCTGCACATGACTGGGCTGGTGCCCATGCCTTTGCCCTTACCTTTGGTTCTGCTCATTTTTATCTGCCCTGGGGATGATTCATGTTGTTTGTGTCCCCACAGCGAGGAGCTGACCTTTGGTGTCCCTGTGGAGTGTCTGGCACCTCACAGCTCTTGACATCCACATTAAGGTTGTAAAAGGCAGCACATGGGGAAATGCCTGTTACCTTGCTCTCAAACAGTTATGGTTTTATTGCTTCCATCTCCCAGGTAAGGGCAGGAGATGATGACAGGAACTCAGGGGAGAGGCAACATTGCTCAAACGTACAGATGTCCCTGGAGACATTGAAGTGTCTGCTGGATCTTGGAGTGGAGCCAGCAGGGCATGAGGACAGGTCTTCCCCTTCTGAGAGGAGGG
The DNA here is from genome assembly GCA_013390025.1 of Pitta sordida. Lineage (NCBI taxonomy): Eukaryota > Metazoa > Chordata > Aves > Passeriformes > Pittidae > Pitta > Pitta sordida. Next base: position 43,153 of record WEKX01017743.1, read on the forward strand.
TGCCTCACTTCACCCATTACTGGGTGCCAGTGGGACTCCCCAAAAACGTAAAGGGGACATGTCCCAGCAGTGTTCCCAGATCACCCTGTGCTGTGAAGGGAGGATGAGCTGTCTGCCAGGCACAGGGTGCAGCTGGACTGGAGAGGAGCTTCATTCAGGGGAGCAGGGGCTGTGCCATCCCCCACCTACTTCCCAGCCCTGGGCACAGCCTGGCAGGGTGGCCAGTGTCCCCCCACAGCCTCAATGCCATGGCCCCTTGGGGTGGCCCTGGCCATGGGCGATGCAGACCCTCATCCTGGGATGGGCAGGATGAAACCTCACACAGGGTTCCTGCTGCAGGCTGGAACCAGCCTTGTGATGGTCTCACTGCTGCCAGATCCCCCTTGTCTCCTCCCTGACCCCCCATCTCCAGCCACCCAGAGCCCAGCACTGAGCCCCTGCCCCGCCTGGCCAAGCCCTCCCTCAGCTGGCATTCCAGCTGGCACTGTGGGGAAAGGAAAACCAGAGAGCACACAGCCATGGGGAGGATGTTCCAGTTCACCAGGCCGGGACTCGGGACCCCCCATGGCACGTCCATGGCTCCAGGGCACACAGGAGGGATTCCCTGGGCAGAGCCCCTTGCCCAGGTGTGGCTGCAGGACTCAGTGGTGCCAGCACTGCTAGAGACGCTCGTAGTCCGAGGGGTGTCTCTGGCGGCACAGGACGGTGAGCAGGCAGAAGGTGAGGATGAGCATGATTGCCAGTAACACTGTGGCTGCTGTCCAGCTGCTTCTCTGCAGCATTACGGCTCTGGGGGGAGGCTCCGAGGGAATCATGTTGGTGAGGTTGAGCATGTAGCCCAGAGTCCAGCCCACGTCTGTGTTAGCAACCTGTGCAGACAGAGGAGGGAGAGCGATGGGAAAGGGTGGAAAGTCCCAGGCAAGTTGGAAAGCTAGAGAAGAGCTCAGCTGCTGCACCCCAGGTCCTGCTCCACAGCCACTGTATCTGTGCTCACCTTGGGCTGCAGAGATAGTGAGGTAAACTGGGGGACAGCATAAAGGGCCAGGCCAGACATCCCAGCAGGTGCCTGGTGTGGCTGGAGAGCTGCCCTGGGTATGGGCAGTGGGGCTGTGCTGTCCCCAGTCAGGGCACAAGCCATGGCACACAGTGTGGAAGCTGGGGGCTGCCAGGCACTCTCCTACCTGCCGGGTGAAGTGGATGTTAAGCCATGTTTTGTGGTTGAATTTGTAGCCCTGCAGGAGAAGGGTGAGGATGTAGGAGCTGACAGCACAGGCGTCACGGAGGGGAGTCCTGTTCACCGTGGGGAACAACTTCTGCATCTGCAGAGGTGGGAGAAGAGGGGTGGGCTGCCAGCACAGAGCAGTGCTTCGTGTGCCCACACTGAGGAACAGCCTCTCAGTGCAGCTGGGAGCAATGGCTGGGAGAGCAAGGAGGGCCCAGGAGGCTACAGGCTGCTCCCCCATCTCTCTCCAGGCCGAGAGACCTTTGTGCTCCTTCCAGCTCTCCTCAGCAGAGGATGGGCTGTGCATGAACTTTCAGGCTGTCCAGCACCAAGATGAAATGCGGGCAGGGGGTGGCATCTCGTGGGGAGGATCTCACCTTCACCCAGGTCCTGGCGCAGAACTGCCAGATGGTGGCATTGACCGAGCTCAGGGACTGCCCTCCCGTGAGGTTCAGGAAGTGAAAGGTGTGATAGAACCCCGAAAAGGCCTGTAGGTGTTGGACATCAAAGGTGACAGTTAGTGAGGCACCCAGGCCAATGACACCCCCTCACCCCTCCCTCTGCAGGGGCTGATCCGCTGGGAGGGAACTGGGAATGTCCCCCACAACAGCAGGGACTGGAGCTGGGAGAGCAGAGCTCTGGGGCTGCCTGGCACATGGGTGAGCACCCTCAGGGTCTGACTGTGTCAGGCACCTCCGAGCACCCAGGGCTGCCACTGTCCACATGTTCCTACAGCCGCTGCCCTGGGGCTCTGCCTCAAAAGCCCACCCCCCCTTCCACCCGCAGACACGGAGGCTCCTTACGAAGAAGTGTCCCCGCACGGGCGGCTGATACACCCCGTTGAACCCGCACGGCCCCGCGGCCCCGCAGCTGAAGTTGAAGAGTTTCTGGACGGCCGTGCTGCACCCGGCTGGGTCCCCTGTGCCCGTCACCGTCAGCACCTGGGCAGGGCTGGCTGTGCTGGGGGCACGGACACACGGACTGTCGTACAGCTCTGCCACCGTGACGTTCTCCTGGTATCCCCGGGGGTAGCAGGGGTGGGAGATCTCGGCAGTGCCACTGGCCTGGAGAGAGCGGGAGCCATCCGTGGGCCTTGGTGTGGGATGCCACGGAGAGCCCCCACAGCCCATCCCAAAAACCAGGACCTAGACCCGAGGAGGATCTGAGGAGAAGGACGATCCACCCTTTGCATGACCAACCTGCCCATGGCTTTTGCTCTCCCCCCTCCCTGAGCGGTGCCAGGGTGACAATGGCACTGCCAGCCGCGGGGGGATGGCACCCTGTCCCCGAGGGCAGCGCTCCTGCTCTGCCTGCATCCACAGCTGGTTGCTCTGGGCACTCGCTCCACCCCACGGCATCCTGAGCATCCCTGGGTGCCACAGTGCCAGGCTGGGAGCTCTGTCCCAGGGGAGCCGGGAGGGCACTGAGCAGTGGTGCAGCAGGGTGGGGACTGTGCTGGGAATCCTCCCTCTGGGCAGAAATTGGGAATGGGGTCAGGGAGAGCCTACGCATACAGCTGGCCTTGGAATTACAGAAAATGCCAGTACATGCCAAGATCTGGGAGAAGGGAGCCCTGGCAGAGAAACCCCAACACCTCCCACCCAAAGGAGGGAATTGTTTGGCTCCAGAGACAGAATCTCAACCTCTCCCCATTCCCCAACTCTCTGTCCGTGGCCATGCCCAGCATTTCTGGGAGACCCGTTACATGGGCAGGGGAGGTGGCTGAGCAGCCCCTGGGCCCCGAGGCTGCAGTACCTGGTGCAGAGCTGCCAGCAGCATCTTCAGGGCCTGGCTCTGCCCGTAGCACAGGTAGCTGTGGCTGTAGAGAGAGTAGTTGGTGCCGTACAGGCGGAAGAAGACGGAGGTGTTCCTGTCCTCCACGGGCACTCCGGGCTCGAAGGTGATTTGTGTCGAGGCACCTCCAAGGTCCAGAGCTCCCAGAACCTCCGTGTCCTGGGGATGTTCCCATTTGTCTGCAAAGGAAAACTGCCCCAAGGGACAGCCAGTGTTAGTCTGGACTGCAGGCACTCAGTCCCTGTGAAAACCCTCAAGGCTTTGTGGGCTCAGAAGCCCCAGAGGCACCTTCCACATCCTCTCTCCCCCTTTTACCCTCCCTCCACCCCACTCCCAGGGAGCACTGAGGTCTGACCCCTGGGCTGTGCAGAGCTCTGGGGATCCAGAGACTTTGAGGAGGGAAAAACAAACACTTTCAGCTCGGGGCTGCTGCTGCTGCATCCCTGTGATACCAAAATCCACCTGTGGATGAGCAGAGAGCACAGGGCTGGGCTGCGCACAAAGATTCTGGGGATCCCATCGCTGGGCTTGACTCTGCAGCTCACAGCCACAGGGGACATTGAGTTTAGTGCCTGAAAACTGCACTTTCCCCTCCTCTGGGAAAAAAAGAATCCCGGCTGTGGCTCAGACAGAGATATCCTCACGGCTCCCCCCTCCTCGAGCCCGCACCTTGATGAGTTTCTCCAGCAGGTAGTTGATGGTGATCCAGCCGAAGGAGCCCTCCTCTGTGCCCGTCAGGAGCCGAGCTCCGCGGAACTCCACAGGGTACTCCCCAATGGCCTTGGCCACCTCGGCAAAGACCCGCTCAGCCTTGGTGCTGTTCTGCTTCCTGCCGGCGAAGGGATAAACACGTCGCGAAGCCTCGGCCGGGAGCTCGGGGAGCCGGGCTGGCAGCAGAGGCTGCTGTGCCGTGCCCAGGAGCCGCTCCCAGACACATCCCCCCAGCGCTGCCCTGCCCGCGGCTCCGCTCAGCCCCAAAGCCCTCGCCCGGGCCATCGGGGATCTGCCCAGAAATGCCGCCCGCGGGCTCTGCCAGAGCCCTGCCCAGTTTCCTGCAAGTCTGACCGAGGGGCTTCATCCCCCTCTGGGGCTGCCCTGGGCCGGGGGGTGTCCTGGGCACGGCCAGTGGCTCTGCTGGGGACACGGATGCTCTGCCCGGGCAGCAGCCCCTGCCCCAGCCCCTGTGCCCAGCCCCAGTGCCAGCCCTGCGCTGCAGCAGCGGGAGGGGCCCGGCCCCGCGGTACCTCAGCAGCCGCATGCCGGCCGTGGCCCCCAGGTACGTGGGGGTCTCCCGCTGCTGCTCCGCCGGCACGATCTTCATGGCCTTGTCCAGGCACGGCTTCAGGCTGGCCCCAGCCCCCGCGGGGTCGTCTGCATAGCTGGAGATGCCGGGTCCTGCCAGAGGGCACCGGTGATGGAGCGAGCCCAGGGCCACCCCGCAGGGACAGCACCGCAGGGCACATCTCCACCCGTTCCCCAGGCCCACGGAGCTCTACTGGACCTTCTCAGCAATACCCAGTCACACCCAAAACCCTGGTGTGGTTGGTGCTGTACAAAAACCAAAATGCAAACTGCTGACCCAGGGGCAGTCAGGAATCACCTACAATAAAGCAGCCGAGACACCAGATTGGTCAGGGCCTTATGCAGAGATTTTGGGAGGCCTCCGTTGGCAGCTGAAGCTGCACATTATGAAGGAAGACTTGAACAGATGTTGTGGGAAGAGGAGCCAGGGAAGCAGAGGCCCAGGAGAAGGATCAATCTGCACATCCAGCACCCCAAGCTGTGAGGTGACACCCGACTGGACTGGCTGCAGGAGCTCTGCTAACTGGGGCCAAATCCTTCCCCCACCTCTGCATCTCCCAGTTACTGCAGGGCTCCCTCAGGTGAAGGCCATCCCCAAACGCTTCCCTGCGGCTCCTCACCAGGCCCAGTGCAGGCTGATAGACTCGGATCAGCAATGATGCTGTGACAGTGAGTCTGTGACAGTGACCCAGGAGAGAGGGACGGGCACATCGTGGCACACTCACCGGGCACAGCACACACATCCACCTGGGACACGATGCCGGTGCCATTCTCCTTGTCCGCGTGCCACCGGTAGATGTAGAGGGACGTGTGCGTGGAGCCGGCGTCAAACACCAGCCCATACTGGGGGAGACAGAGGGGACACGGGGTCACGTCTCTCTCGGGGCCACACCAAGTGCCACAGGGGTTTCTGAGAGCTTCTCATGTGTGAACATCCAATCTCCCTCCAGCAGCTCTGCTCCACCTCTGACACTCCCGGGTTCGCCATTGCAGCGAGTTACAGCTCGGGAAGGAAGGACACGCAGGTCAGCAGGGTGATCTGCAGAGCAGGGGGGCATCTGGGCATGTCCCAAAGGGCTCAGGCTGCTCCCAGACCTTTGGCTAATCTGACAGCTTTTAGCTGACTGGCAGGAGAGAGCAGCAGAGGAGAGAGGTGTAAACCCAACAGGTGACCTGGATGTCTGAAAACAAGGAAAAAGAGTGTCTGGGACGGCAGATGGAGCAGACACAGGGAGAAGGCTGCACTTCTCTCTCCCATCCTTAGCAAGGAGCCAGGGCTGGGGTTTGGGGGTGGCTGGTCAGCCCTGTGCCACCTTCATGAGGTTCAGCCCTGAAAAAGCTGAGCTGGTTATAGGAAGACTTCGAGAGGAGAGGAGAGGAAGTCAGGGCTGACAGAGGAATGAGAAGGGGAAAGGGTCATTCTCGGGCTCCCCCAGGTCCCACTGGGCACCTACTTTGTTCCTCATAGGAAGGACAGCATCCCTTGCCGGGGTCAGGACCAGGAGGAAGACGGCCACCCCCAGCACTCCCAGCAGGGCCGCCGAGCTCCAGCCCACTGCCCTGAGCAGGCGCGGCGACATCGACGGTCTGTGGGGAGGAGGGTCTTTGGGAGGGTCTGTGGGAAGGGATGTGTGCGGGAGGGGTCATTTGGGGAGGGATGGTCTCTGGCAGGAGGATTTGCGAGGAGGCGGGGTCCTTAGGAGGAGGGACTGTGGGCAGGGTTGGCTTTTGTGAGGAGGGTCTGCGGGAAGGGAGGGTCTTAACAAATAGGGTCCGTGGGGAGGGGGGTCTTTGGGAGGGTCTGCGGGGAGGGAGGGGCTTTGGGCGAAGCGTTTGCAGGGTGGGATGGTCATTGGGAGGAGTTAGTGGGAGGGATGGTCTGCGGGAGGGAGGATCTCTGGGAGGGTCTGTGGGGAGGGGTGGTCTGCGGGAGGGTCTGCAGGAGGGTCTGCGGGCAGGGAGAGGCTTTGCCAGGGCAGCCCCAAACCGCCTGCCCGTCCCGGACCTCCAGCCCTTCTGGGGTCCCCTTCTCCCAGCGGCTCGGGATCCCCCACCCCCTGAGCGGCGCCCTGGGACACGAGGCGGAGGGTGGGGAGCCCATGACCTTGGCTGGCCCCGACCCTCGGGCAGGGCAGGGGCAGGGGCGAAGCTCCCTAATGCCGCGCCCCGGCCCCCCCGTACCTGTGCCGGGACCCCGCTCTGTCCGCGGCCGTGGGGCAGCGATCGGGGCACAGCCCGTTCGCCTCCGACCCCCGGGCCCTGCGGGAAGCGAAAGTGGAGCTGAGCCGCTCTCGGATGTCCGGGTCCGGCCCCGGCCGGGGCGGGCTCTGGGCGCTGCCGCGGGCGGAGAGAGACAGGGGAGCTCGCGGCTGCCGCTGCCTGCACCTCTGCCTGCACCCTTGCTTACACCCCTGCCTGCACCCTGCTTCACCCTGCCTGCACCCTGCTTGCACCTCTGCCTGCACCCTTGCTTACACCCCTGCCTGCACCCTACCTGCACCCTGCTTGCACCCCTGCTTGCACCCCTGCCTGCACCTTGCCTGCACCTCTGCCTGCACCTGTGCCTGCACCCCTGCCTGCACCCCTACCTGCACCTCTGCCTGTACCCTGCCTGTACCCCTACCTGCACCTCTGCCTGTACCCTGCCTGCACGCTGCCCGTTACCTTTTCCTGCTCCTTGCCTGCTCTTTGCTTGCCCCACGTTCCTTTACCTCTGCCTGTCCTCTCCCTGCACTGGCCCAAGACCATGGGACGGGTCCCGGCCACGGGACAGGGGGGCAGACAGGACCCCGGCCCGGGGATGGCTCCCTGGCCGGAGGGACAGTTCGGTCCCTGACTGTGGGGATGGATCCCATATGGGCGGCTGTGGGGACAGGTCGTCACCTGCCAGTCCTAGTTAGTCCTAGTTAGTCCCTACTAGTTTTGTCCCGGGCTCCACTGTCAGCCTGGCTCTGCCTGCAGTGGGGCAGTGGGGGTCCGGCAGAGCCCGGTGACAGCAGGGTGACAGCAGGGTGACAGGGCAGGCTGTGGCCCGGCTGTCCCCTCGCAGTGTGTTTGTGCAGCAGGTCAGGGCAGGGCTGCCTGTGGGGCTCTCGGAGCTCAGACTCCGCCTCGTCCCGGGGCCAGGTGCTCCCAGGCTCCCGAGGGTCAGGGGCTCCCTGGGAATCTGCCCTCTCGTTGATCCCCCCCGGGCAGCGCAGCTCCCCCTCCCTCCCCCCGGCTGAGCGCTCCAGGCCGTCCCCTCCTCCGGCAGCGAAGTGGTTAACCCCGGATGCCATTTCCCCCCCGGCTCCGCAGCCCCAGCCCCGCTGCCTCCCGGAGCAGCGCTCTCCTGGGCAGGTTGCTGGTCCGGGGCCAAGGGGAGGGCCGCGCCGGCGGGGCAGCCTTTGTCCCAGGCGCGGGCTGCC
>WEKX01017745.1:0-93257 GCA_013390025.1 Pitta sordida
ATTTAGAAGAAACATGTAAATCTACCATACCTTAGGAGACACTAATTACAAAGCTAAATTCATATAACTAAATTTTAAAAAAATATTAATAAATTAACTAGAATTAGTGTTGAAACTTGAGTAATTTCTGTTTTCAATTTTTTACTACTATTGTAGGTACTATGTTTAACTCACAGCATGCTCTGTAGTGATTTACTATGGACTTCCCTAAGCTTTTATCACTGCCAGCAGAGTAAACAAAAAAACACATGTATTCAAGGTTTTAAAAACTGTATTACAAGATCACACAATGCAAGCAATTAAGGACTGCACATGAAAAAGCCAACAGACAAGCCTCTATGTGAGTTAACTTTCTGAAATGAATACTCAACCACATATTACTATATATATATATATATAGTACATATATATATATATACAGCTAGAATAAGAAAAAGACCATTTTTTTCTGTTTACTAAATGCATAATAGAAATACTTAAACATTAATTAAAAATCACAAATGCAGCACTCTATACAGGTAATCTAATCTATGCTAAAAAAAAATCTGATTTATATTGCTATAATCTACAGGGGGTTTGTAGCCAATTCTGCCAAGACTTGCCTATGTTCTTTTAATATTCTGTTTGCCATTGGGAAATTTCTTTTCATTCCATTTCATCAGTACAATGATTTCCATTTCAACAAGTAGGTAGATAAAATCTTCAAAAACTCATTTATGAGTAAACAACCTTAATTTCTTGTATTACAGATTTCAGGAGCAACATATATCATTTAAAAAATACCACACAATATTCTAGCATAAACACCATTACTATGTGGTACTTCCATGTTTGAGATTTCTTATCACACTCACAAAGAAGATCTAAATGTGTTAAAAACTAAATGTTTTCTTTTAAGTAAGCAAGTTATACATGCAAATATATTTTAATTAATATATATTCATTTAAAAAGATATGCAGGGCTTTTTGAATTACAAAATACCAACAGAAAACAGATCTGCTCCACTCACTAATTGAAAATATTATTTTTTTAAAATCAAGTTAGGCCTCAAAACACAATTAATGTCCAAAAAACAGCTCTAATTCTGTTTGCTACTACCAGTTCACAAATAGGAAATCAAGTCCACTGCTGAAATCAGTAATGTATAATTTCAGTAGGAGATCATAGAATTTCAGAATGGGTTGGAAAGGGCCTTCATGATCATTCAGCTACAACCCCTTGCCATGGGAGAACTTTCCCTAGACCATGTTACTTAAGCCCCATCCAACCTGCCCCTGAACACCTCCAGGGCTCGAAGCATCTACAGTTCTTCTGGGAAACCTGTTCCAGTGCCTCACCACCTCATTGTAAATAATTTCTTCCTAATATCTAATCTGAACTGACCTTCAGTTTGAAGCCATTCCCCTCTATAAAGCCATTCCATGCCCTTGTAAAAAGTCCCACTCCGGCTTGCTTGCAGGCTCCCATCAGGTACTGGAACACTGCCGTAAAGTCTCCCTAGGGCCTTCTTTTTTCCAGACTGAACAACCCCAACTCTTTCAGATTGTCTTCATAGAGGTGTTCCAGCCCTCTGATCATAAAATAATAAATACGAGCTTGTGTGAAACTGTATTACTTTTAAGGCTTGTTTCAGTGGTAGTAATTTTTGTTAAAAATTTAACATAAAAGAAAGCATATTTAATATGCTTATGAAAATGAAAAATAATGTACATTGGAAAGCTTTTCATAAATTACAATAATTGAGATATTTAACTGCATAAGCCAGAGAAATGCATTTTTTCTCCTAAAGAATACTTGAATGTTTCCTTATTCCACTATCTAAATGTAGCACAACATGATTTCTGATTCTCTCCAGTCTTAGGTACAAAACAAATAAGGAGTGAACAAGGTTTTTTTAAAAAGGAAAAAATGTATCACAGTATCATAGTATTGATAAGGTTGGAAAAGATCTTGCAGATCATCTAGTTCAGCCTACATAATTATACTGATTTCCCAGATGAAGGACTAAAGATTAATTCATCCTCTCTGGAAGGCATTACTACAGCATCTAAAATGTTACAGCTTTTATTTTCTACTCCACTTCCCTGCTGAAGATTATAGTCCACTAGACAAGGACAATAGGAAACAAACCCATACGCTAGCTCTTCAGCAGACATAGTTCATGAGCTGCCAATTAGCCTAAACTGACTTTCTGTGTAACCTTCAGCAGAAGACAAGAGTGATAACAGTTTAAATTGCTACAGATAAACCTGTCAAAGATCACAATTCAGCTCACAGAGAGACTAAGTCATTTGCCCAATGTCACATATTCAACTCAAGAGCTGTAACTTAACAGTATCTCAGAGTCTCAAGTACAAGGCAGCTTTCATTAATGCATTTTATTACTGAGAGCAAAACATGAAGTTCCTGAATTCATCCTGCAATTTTCAGATTTTTCTGAATGCTTCCAGTCTTTCTTCTTTTTCATAATGCCCAAGCCTACGAAGTTTTACAAAAACTCCACAGTTTACCTAGAATACTCTGCCTTGCAAGATACAAATTTTTCTAATTTGCCATATTTTCATATGGCTGGGCTAGGGAGCAACTGTGACCACAGGAACCTGAACTGAAAGAATACTGCTAGATTCGGTCTAGAGTGGTGATACACGCTCAACTCTTTCAGCAAATTCAGTTGGAGCTGATTCTTCTTATCCTCAGTAGTATGCTCATTTTGCCTTTATTTTAAAAAGTGAGTGCATCAGCAAAGAAAAAACCCCAACCTGATAAGTATAAACAAAAAATAGGGCCTTAGCTGTGGATAAACAGAACTAAATTATACAACCACCATGAAAAAGTTTGTCGTATACAGCACTGGACAAAGATTAACTTCTCGAAGTCTTTCTCTTTTCATCTGCTCATGAAAACAGGGCGGTTTTCCAATAAAGAAAAATCTAATTTCATGACATAATATTCCATTATTTGCAAGTACACAGTTTTCAATATATGTACTTGAGCTTACCACAGCAAAAGCACACTGGAGATGGTTATCTGTGTCTATAGGTTTCTCAAAGAGTAAAAGAACACAAGAAAACATCATCATATAAAGACCCCAAACACCATTTGTAGCATTAGAAAGGTCCCTGCACTTACATACAACAAACGCACAGGAGAAAATTGCCCATATGCTAATAAACAGCAGAGTATAGGATGGATAATGTATCATGAGGTACTTCGTATACGTAATATTGGCTGAGCACATAATACACCAGTATTTATGAATGTATGAATATAATGACTACTAAATATAGGAGTATACTGATAGCATCGCTGTGCCTCCACCTTCACATATACACTGTAAGTAAAACCAACTTCCAAGTACAACCTATTATTTGGTTGAAAGGAAATAATGGGCTTCATCCCATGTTATTTTCACAGCTTGCTATACTTACAGCAACGGACAGTAAGATTAGCTACTCTGGCAAGAAAGTTTAGCAGAGAAGGAAAATCCAAATGAGTGGTATGTAAAATGCATCTGGATTATGTGAGACAGCCTTGAGAACCATATTCCATCTAACTCTCTTCGTTCCACCCAAATATACTCGTCAAGAAATACAGGCCACATCACCCCGTCTGCTGGAAAGAGGGCCCAAATGGTAATCCAATTCACTGAATGTATTTTAGAAAGTAATTTTCTATCATACTACACTCTTTCCCCTAAGGGCACAGAGTCAAATGGCAAGATAAAAAAACACCAAGAAAAAATGGTTAAACTAATAAATTTGTTGTCACTCTTCTCCCAAAAAACTTATGAATAGTTGCATCACCTCTCTTATACGGAGATGTAGCTTGTCGTAAGTTTATCAAGTGGTTTACCAAGTGAATCACTATTAAGAAAATGAAAAATTCTTATTTGACAATAACTTACTTGCCTTTTCCACAGTTGTTCACAGAACTTATACACTGAAACTAATTTTCAGTGTCTTCACCTTACTTATACACTTACAGAAAACAAAAAATACTAACTTTGCCACCACAGAAATGAATACTTTCCCACTACTGCTAAAGTCATACATTATTGAGAGCCATGTTTAGGTTACATATTAAGATGTAAAAAACCCCTGAAATCTTGATGGATCCAGTGGCTCTTTCCTTATTTATACCACTTAGGACTAAAAGTTAACCTATTTTCCAACCTCCTTCATCTACATATTAATTTATAAGTAAGATCAGCCCATTCAAGATGAATGCAGCTATTTGCAGAGTCAATCACTGCCATACCCCATTACAGCGTAGGGACAGAAACTACAGAAGAGCACATTATTCCGGTCCCAGTAATTTCCAAAATAATTTGTGAGTCAGAAATATTACTAAATGAAGCAATTTCTACAGAAGTTTGAAATACTAAGCTGTCTGTCTGACACATCAGGGTTTCATGAAAGAAAGATTTCTCCCCCTCATTTGTCAATTAATATTTCACATTATTTTATATTACCCAGTATTGATTTTTTTAAAGGTTTATAGTAAAATAGGCTTTAAGTAAATTCTGAGTATTGAAACTAAATTTACTGTTGAATACAAACACAATATCTGAAAGTAAATATAAGTTATCTTAAAAAAATAAGATGGTAAGAGTGTCGCATGGAGCTGATCTGTTCACCCAGTCAGCATGCTGACAGCTCTTTTCCTTCCACCTTCTCTTTGAAGGCAGATGACACAAAAATGGGAGGAGCTGTTGACTCCCTCAAAGGCAGGAAGACCTTGACAAATTAGAGGATTGGGCAATCATCAGCTGTATGAAGTTCAACAAAGGAACATGCCAGACTCTGCACCTGAGATGGGCCAAACCTAGATGTATGTATGACTGGGCAATGAGATGCTGGAAAGCAGTGCCACGGAAAGGGACATGGGGATTCTTGTGGGTAGGAATTTGAATACGAGTCAGCAGTTCCCTGGCAGCCAGAAGGGCCAACCGTGTCCATAGGGGTATCAACCAGCAAGTCGAGGGACGGGATCACAGAACCACAGAATCAGTAAGGTTGGAAAAGACCACAGAGGTCATCAAGTCCAACCTATCACCTACTACCTAACCTAGCCAAACCTGTTACCTAACCTGTTGCCATCCTGATTGTCCCACTCTGCTCTGCACTGGTGTGGCCTTACCTTGAATATTGTGGCAGTTTTGGGCACCACAATATAAGAAAGATATTAAGCTATTGAAGAGTGTCCAAAGGAATGCAATGAAGATGGTGAAGGGCCTTCAGGGGAAGCTGTATGAGAAGTGGCTGAGGTCATTTTGTTTGTTCAGCCTGGGGGAGACTGAAGGAAGACTTCACTGCAGTTACAACTTCCTCATGAGGGCAAGAGGAGAGGCAGGGACCGATCTCTTCTCTGTGGTGACCAGTTACAGGACCTGAGGGAATAGCCTGAAGATGTGTCAGGGGAGATTTAGATTTGATATTCGAAAAAGGTTCTTCACCCAGAGGGTGGTTGGGTGCTGAAACAGGCTGCCCAGGGAAGTGATCACAGCACTAAGCCTCTCAGAGTTCGAGAAGCGTTTGGATGATACTCTCAGGCACATGATGTGACTCTTGGGGATCGTCCAGGGCAGAGCTGTATCAGACTTGTTGGTCCATGTGGATCCCTTCCAACTCAACATATTCTGTGATTTTGTGAAATAGACTGACCCTCATCTGGGAAACCCAGGTTAATCTAAGTACTGACAGTCATATTAGCAGTGGTAGTTGTCTTACTTCCTGTTCATTTTCTACTGACCTTTTGCAATTGACTCAAACCATTTTTTATCTTTTTTTCTGGCATCACCTGCTCAAGAGGTGGACATGACTTACAGCTCTTCAGCCTTAGCTGGATGGACAGTGCCTACTCTCCACAAACAAGCAGAAGAGTCTACAGTCCCACAAACTGACAATAAAAGATCTATGTATTTTGGGAAGTACTCAAAACACTGAAATACTGGGCAGAGTTATTTTGCTGTTGTTGTTTTAATTGACTGCCTTACTTTGAGGGGAATTTTTTGTTTTCAAAGAATAACTAACTTTTGAAGGAATCCTCTACATAACCATTCAACTCCAGCAGAGGATTTCACACTGTCAATACCAGTGAAATAGTCTTCTGCAGTTCAGAATTAGCTCACTCTGCTTTGGAGAGGCAGGATTTCAGACATGTGCTATTTTTCAGAGGTACCTATGGGCTACCTGCAGTGGGACCTTTGGAATATTAGTAATTGGGAAACCTAAATCAAAGCTCACTTACATGATCAAAGTTGCAGTATCTCAATAGCCAAGTTTTTGTAAGTTTAGCAAAAGACGATAAGAATATAAACACAAATGGGTCAGAGAAACAAATTTAATGTTGCCCACTCAACTGCAAAACCAGGTTTCTGCAGAACAATGTATGGAATCTTCCTGCTGCAAAAAAGATGCCTAAAATTAGTTTCAGAAACTAGAATTTAAATCAGGATCTCCCACCAATAAGTGTCATGGAAAGCACACTGAACTTCAACAAAGCTAGTGTGGGGCAAGGCTTCCAATAATAAACCTTATCATTAAATCTACTACGATTAAGTCTACACTAACAAAGGCTTATTAACTGCTTATAACAGTTCTTTCTCATCTCAGCAACATATTAGCTTAAGAGATAGAGGAACAGCTTACTTTTACTGCTGAAGTGCTGGAGGCTACATGTAGTTTTTGACAGTCACAGCAGTTCTGATGTGCCTTGGTGGCACATTTCATTGCAGTGTTATCATTACAAACTGAAAAGTCCAAACACTAAAAGCACACAGAGGAAAATGCTGGTGGACATGGTCTTGTCTATTCAAGGACGATGCACTTCAGAGAAGCTTCCAGCACAATGTCACTTGCAATAAGAATTTCTCCTAATTTCGCCAACTTTGAACTAATCAACATCTAAAGCAGAGTAGTGATGTCAGCTAGACTCCAGTGTCTTGGGTTCCACCTCCTGCCAAGAACAGCCTGGGTCACACATTGGTAATAACCTTGGCAGCACTCTCCTGCTTCCATCACTGCCAGTACTAATGAAACAAAACTAGACACAAGAGGTTTCTTAGAAACTTGGTGTTAATGCTGCCTGCCTGGAACTATCTGTAATGCTTGTACTAATTATCCCCAACCAGATTAGACCAGAGAGTGCCAAGCCAGCCCAGCAGTCCTTTCTGTGCTCACTCTGCTGGGTGACCACATTTACAAACTCAAAATGTATTAAAATGGTTGACACCGACAAAAATTGCAACAAAGCTGTAAGTTTAAAATTCATTATAGCTACAATAAGACAATCATCACTGACTCACCTTGAATACAAGAGACTTAAAAAATATATAAACTCAAGCAATAGATACAAGTAATTCACACGAACAAGAAATAATCGAGCCATATGTTAAAAAGTAGTTTTATTTTTAAAAAGGTAAACAGTAAAACACACCTACAAAAACCCCAGCTTTGCATTTTATTTGTAACATTATACAGCATAAATAAAGAACACAAAAAGAGAACAAAGGGATGACTTCTACACACCAGCAGTTCAACTTTCTAGTGCCAACATTTTATATAGTCCATTAGAGTCACTTTTATGCCCTCATCTGCATGCGTCAAGTAGAACTGTTAAGTCTCTATCTAGAGCCATGAGTATGTGCTTGCACTTCTCAATATAGTTGGCTGTCTTGCACTTTGCGCCGCCCATATTGCGGCTTCAGATCTCACTGGCATGATTTTTTAGCGACGTAGGAGACTCATTTTGCAACTGCGCATGCGCGACCTGCCGCTGTGGTGGTAGCCCCGGCCTGGGCAGCGGAACGGGTGGTGGCAGGGGCGTGGGTGGCGGCGGCGGCGCGGCCAGCATTCAACGCAAAAGTTGGGCTGCGCGGGTCTGAATTAAGACCGCGGGTGCCCGATATAGGAGACCCGACTGCAATACTAAGTTTGTAGAGCCTCAGTTGTTTTCTCTCTCTCTCTCTCGTTGGAGGTACAAGTCTGAGGTTCTATTTTACTTTTTCAAAAAAAGAAATAAGGTAGTACTACATTGCTCAGTGATTCTTCTTAAACACAGATTTACTACTTAAGCTTTCAAACACTTTGTACTGTAACACAAAGCGTACAAATTTTTTTTTTTTCTCTACCACCTAGAGAGTACATACCTGAATTGGAAACACCTGGAATGTAATATTCAAAGTTTTTAGTACTTTTAAAGCCGTCATTTTAAAAGCAATTTAACTTGTGGAAAAAAACTTCATTTATGATTTGACAAATATTAGTTTCTTTCAAAACAATAAAGCTCCACCATCTGAAAGCTTATCCCAAGAGATACTATTTTCTCCTAAAAACAGAAGTCAGAAATGAAAATTTTTCTCCTAAATTAATCTCATCTTTACATGAGGAAAATTAGAAGAGAAATATCACAGCTAAGCCAACACAAACAACAAATGTTATGTTCCCATCTGATAGTCAAAAAGTACAGGAAAACCACATTTCAATTCATGCTTAATTATGTCCTTTCTAGACCAAATATGCAATCAGAATTAATGTCATCAGATTTTTCATCAGAGATACAAAAAAGGAGATTACAAAAAGAGGAAAAAGGTGCTATTTCCATTCACACCTGCAATACATGACCCAATATGGCATGAGATCTAACCACCAAGCCACAGGTGTCTCAGCATGCATTCCCCCTAACCTCTCTTACTGCACTGAAAGAGATGGGAAAACAATCCTCTGGCTCAATGACCCAAGCACTTGCCTGAGATGAGAGCAGTTGGGTTTTAATCCTTTTTCCAGCAAATATTTTATTTTCACGAAGCGGAACAACATCAGTTTTAGAAAGGCGGCCAAAAGTCTATGTGATTAAGGCACTACGATCACCAGTACTAATCTTCACAGTACGTTAAATACTGAACCAAAGGCTGACTTACCTTAATTAAGGTGATTCACTTAAGGCGGATTTAATGCATACTGACAAAATGACAAAGCAGAAGAATACATGGGACTTCTGTATTCAGTGCTGTTTTTCCAATGCCATTTGAAAACATTTCATGCAAAGGCAAACAAAAGTCGCAGACATAAAATACAAAATATCTGTTAGCCCTCAATCTAAACAGCTAGCCAATGTTCGAAGGTCCTTGCTAGCTCACCTCCCTTAAAAAGACAAAATGAAATTCAAAATAGCACTCACCAAGAATATTCATAAAATCATGATTCTCCAAAAATCACATGACCAAGAAATAGCACTCACCACTGACCCGGTTATTTATGGTCAGTTTTATCAGTCTTCATAGGGGAGTCTCCCCTGTTCTTCTGATCAGTGCCTTTAGAAGAAGCTTTATTGGTTCAGCTACTAAAGGAACACTAAGACCCGTGTGCCTCTAATGAAGGATATCTACGGCCCATACTGATTTTTACCAGATCTGTTTTCATGGAAGCCATTAACACATTTCTGTATTCCAGCAGAGTATTTTCCAATGTATATTTTAATAGGAAAGTTCAAACCGCAATTCTATTTCTATAGCTACAAGACCCTGAAAAATATAAACACAGTGAGTGTTTACGTACGGCTACTTTGGGCAGATTTCATCCATTAAATTTAATACGCTGAATAGAAGAAAGAAATCTGCAAAACGTATTCTTGTTTCAAAACACAGCACAAATCAAATCCTATTTCATCCACTGAATACCACTACTAGGACACTCAAATTAATTTATCCTAATAAAAATCAAATTACCTTCTCCAAAAACAAAGCACAGTTTGGCATCTAATGGCTTGTTCAGCCTAAACTTCAGTAATTGGAATCCACACCTAAAACCTGTGGAGCTGACAAAGCCCCGACATTTGAATTCTGTTTGGTGCCAAGTTTTGTCTTCCTTTGTAAAAGAAACCCTAAGTAAAAAAGTCATACTCTCCCAAAAGTTTCACTGGTTTTACCTCTTTCCCAAAACCAAAAAATACAGAAATAATAAGAATCTCAGTTTTCAAACATAGTCATGCATTCAAACCTAGAAAATTAGTGTATAACTTGACTTTGGTTTATATGAAATCGTACAAATTCTTAGTAATGTTCTAGCTTTGAGAACCAAAGGTATTTGATTTCCCAAGAATTAGATGCTGTTCCTAGGAAGATGTGGGGATCTAACTTTACATTGCAAATAGCAGTTAGAAGATTTCCTAAATGACATTGCAGCCAATAACCAGACCTGAGGGGGAAATTATCTATTTAAGAACAAAAAAGAGTTATCTAACATAGTAAGATATTTTTGCAAACAAAACTTACTAATTCCTGAAAGCAACTACTTTAAGGCTTGCTTGAAACACATGATTTGGAATATTTTGCTTTCCATTTACTTAGGTGAGACTATGGTGTGGTTACTGCATCTTGTGCTACAAATTTTTTTGAGCTACATCATATAATTCAATGACCAAGTTAGTGTTTCTGTCTGATTCAGAAAAATTACCTCGAACTTCAATTTGGCTATGTGAAACTGGGCTTCAATCTGACTATATCTAAGTGAAGCAGCACTTGTAAGAAGATGAAAAATTTCACACACGTGGAGATTTCTTCTGAGAACTCTACCTCTGAATATTATAAATACATATCCTTCAATGACTTTAAGGACAAAATTCACTGTAAAATAATTTTTTTACTCTAACTATTTCTAATATAAACACTTTAATTGTGAACTGAGTGGTATGCTCCAGACAAAAATATGCACCCACCTAGACAACTACAGCCTAAAAGACCCAAGAAAGATGGTCACAAACTTCATCAACCAATCTATCTCATCAACTCATGTAACTCCTACCAACATTAAAAAAAAAAGGAATTGTGTGGTAGAGCCTAATTGCAGACATTTCAAAAGCTCTAAAAGGAATAAGGACACCATGTTACATGAAATTTTGCTCAGAAGGTTTTTTAAATGGCACCTGAGGTTTTATCTAAAATTCTGTGATGGCTGCAGGAAAAAAAGGCACAAACACTTCTTGACAGTTCACAGGTTATTCTGAGTTGGAAGGGACCCACAAGGATCATCGAGTCCAAGTGATTCCCACACAGGGATAGCACCCCCAACCCTGCAGCCATGGGCACCACGCTCTGTCCATCTGAGCCTCCCATCGCCTAGACCATGTCACTGAGTTCCTCATCCAGTNATTTAACGGTACGGTGATAAAAAAAACAAATAGGGAAGCATAAATGGCATCAGTTCTCTGTTACAAGCAACAAAATTCTGAACTGAATATATGAAAAAATACGATTTTCTGAGCAAAGAGCATAAACCCACAACAGGAACTGAAGTTAGAAACAAGCTTTCCTTGACCTTTATGTTTCCTTCTGTGTTTAGAGGTTTCAGTACAAGAAGGTAAACATTTATTGAAATTGTAAACTACTTTAGGAACTTGTTTCCAGAAACAGCCCACTAGCTATTCTATTTCTTCACTGAAAACCCAATTCACCTATTAGTGAAAGTGAAAATAAACACAAGCTCCCCTTACTGAACAATAATAATGTATTTTGAAAACATAATTCTGGAGAGATAGTTCTCTTTTTAACGGTATTACAGAAAGGTGAGCTGTTCCAAGGGAGTGAAATGCTGAAAATATTCTATTATTTCGCTTGGAGAACATATACCATGAAATTCATTCTTCTTATCTGTCATGACTGAATTCAAAAGAATAGATTATGATCATGCTGGTAGGATGTTTAAATCCTTGTTTTCAGCTATTACTAACCGAATAGACAAAAGACTGAGGAAGCACAGCAGCAAGATGAAAGAAACTGCCATCAAATCAGAATAATCACAGATCATGTTTATTTTTTCTTCCATCTTTGAGAATCCTGTTTGATTTCCAAGGAATTCCTAAGATAATAACACATCTTTTCCTATACTGAGTTCATTGAATGCGGGATTAAAACTTGTAGCTCTACTGGTTCTATAAGAATGAGAATACATAATTAGTAATAAAATTCACATTATTAGAATCCTGGGAATAATATCAAAGAGCTTGAGAGATATGCCAGAAATAATACTCACAGTACTGAATGGAAGTTCTTTGCCCATTTTAGAACTGAACAATTTTGAACTTCACATAATACATGACACACTATTTCAAAATAAACTATGAAAAATAAAATACACAGCATTTTAAAATCCAAATACACTGAGGGAAAGTAGATGGCATGTGAGTGAACAAACTTAAATTTTGTTCTCACCTCTTGTCAACTCCTTCATATCAACTTTTCTATTTTGATACTCTCCAAAACCTTCCTCAAACANTCTCCAAACCTTCCTCAAACATCAAGCTACCACTTCAACCTGTTCCCACAGCACTTCCTTCTCACCAAGTCTCTAATTCAATGCCAGTGACCCAGGAGTCATTTTCTTGATCCCATTTCTTCTTTAATATTTTATCTAACTGGTCTATTCCTATGTTCCAAATCTACTACTGTAAATTTTTTTTCTTTCAACACCACTATCATTCTTTCTCCCTTATTACTTTTAACCTGTGTGTCTTTGTCATCCATCAGTACTGAAATTTCTCTACTTTTCAGTCATGAAACACACATTGTGGGCTGTGTGCTCAGCTCTTCTGCCATCCTCTCCAAACAAAGTTATCCTTGCCATCTCTTGGGCTTGGTTTGTATCCTACACCAGAACAAGCTCCCCAGGGAAGGAATCACCATCTCTAGAAGTGTTCAAAACATGAGTGGATGCAGCACTTGATGATATGGTTTAGTGAACATGGTGGTACTCGCTCACCATCATGGTGACTTCGTGGGACTTGATCTTGGTGGTCTTTTCCAACAGTAATGATTCCATGACCCACTTCCTCTGCTACTACCCTGGTGCTGTGTGAATATGTCCGGCAGGAACCCTCAAGTTAGGCTGAATTCTTCCAGCACAAATTGGGGTTTTTTTTCCTTCCCTGTGCTCCACTACCTCAGGAGCTCTGCTCAGGAAACAGACACAGCTGAAGCACAATAGTATTAGAAGAGCCAAAACTGAACAGAAGCATTATGCAGACAGTAGCGGTGGCCAGGGCCACGTTAACTGCATTAACCTTCTTTAAATTCTGGTCCACAGACTACTGGTTGCCTGAAAGACTTTCAAAAATAGCTTGTGAAACAGTCACAAGAAGATTTTAATCTGCATATTCATAATGGCAAGGAAACAAACTGTTATTTTTATCTATCTCATCCTATATTTAAAATTTAACCTAATTTCATTGGACTGCAAACCAGGAATTAATGTATTTTTTAAAAATCCTTTATTCACTCTGAAACGAAGTGATAGTCACTCCAACTTTTCTCTCACATTATAAGTATTATGGTAGTAGTATATCTTACACTCAGGGAAAATTCAGATCAGCATTTCTCAAATTTAAGATCTGTCTTCTGAACGATTATCAATTCATCTGCTTATTGACTGTCCCTGCCCTGCTTAGACCCAAGACCTAAGAGGATTACAGAACCTGGTGGCAAGGCTGAAGGCTTGTTAACTTAATAAGGCTCTGGATTTAAAACAGTGTTAAACTAAACAGGTTTTGAAAATGGCTTAAGCCTGCCAGTGTGGATAAGATTTAAGAGTCTCCTCTCAGATCTTTATCTAGCTCATGAAAAAGACCATGTCAGATAGCAGGACACTGGCACACAGGAACAAGTGAAGGTCCATGAGACATTGATTTTCTTTTAGCAAGCTCTCAGCCTCAGAATAAAAGCTTCAGCTCTACTCGGGGGCACATTACCACAGTACAGTGAATTCATCTTTACTGGATTTGTTTAAAATAAGCTTCTAGAAGAACTGTGCCCCATATATGCCAACTAAGATCGTCACCTGATTATCTTGGACTATTTTTCCTCTTAACATTTTTTAATGTCAGAAGTGTTTCATTCTTCCCCAATTCTTTTTATATAAATAAAACACAGACTATAATCTGCAGAGCTAAGACAGACACACTAATAAGGAATAACCGGTGAGGCTTGTTTCAAATCACTGAGTATTGATCTTCTGCTGCCTCTGTGCAAGTAAGACTACATTCCTTTTCCTGAGCTGAGCAGCTTGGAAGTCTGTTAGGAATGAGTACTTTCGTCTTTACCAGAGCTTTGCAAAGGCTTGTGGAATTGTGGTTCACACAAGATTTAACAGCAGTTCACTCCTCTAAAAAGCTTTCAAAGCGCATGTATATTTTGAAAGCTTACGTGCTGAGAAGAGGAAGTGAAGAGAGGCAATATGCACACCTTTCCTTTACCAAAAAAAAGAGGTGAGCAGAGTTACCTCATCTTTCTGCAACACTAATGCCATGAAATAAAATCAGCTTTATTAACAAATGAACACTAAAGACTGAGGAGTGCTTCAGGTGTTATGAAGTCCAACAGGAAACACTCTTGATGCCAGGCTTATTCTATATGCAGCACTGGCAGCAGTCCTTCACTTCAGAGAGAAAATGATATCTGTATTAATATTCAAGCAACACTGAAACACTTGTTTTTTGTCTAGATGGATTTGTGACTAATAATATACTTCCCAGCTAGAAACAAGAAAATTATCCTTTGTAGATTTACAGAAAATAAAAGCAATCTACTTTTGACTGAAAAGTCAAGGAAGACAGAAAGAACATCAGACCAGAGCTATTAGTTCAATTAAAAACAAAGGAAAAAACCAAACAAAAACCCAAGAACAAACAGAACCCAACAAAAACCAAACCAGACCAATCAACCTAACAAAAAAACCCCTAAAACCAACCAAAAAAATATAAACAGAATTTTACATCATGTTAAAATAATGAGATGTGGAAGGCCAAGCACATCAGCAGTTTCAAACAATTACTGTGTGAGAGAGTGCACAAGAAAACCTTGTCCTTGTTTTTAAGAGATCAGACACATTTCTCATAGGTTCTAGGTTTTTTAATACTCAAGAATTTAAGTGCTTACACTGGAGAGGTGGAGGGGATTAATCAAGAGCCAAGTAAGACAGGAACAAAGACCTAGACAAGAAATAACCTAAAATTCTGACGTTTTTATACTCTTACGCTGCAAAAACTTAACTTTGGATAATAAACCACATGCTTGAGTGCCACAAGTGTAAAATGAGTGTCACAGTCCAAAACTTCTAAGGGTACAGGGATAAATAATTTCCACGGTGGATTGCTCATATGCACCACAGTTAACTTTCATGTACCCAGCAGGTTCAAATTCTGAGATACTTTGGTAACAGTGTCCGTAAATGAAACACTGACTTCTGTGTTTCACTTTCCCCACAACTGCAGAATCCAAACCTGTAGGTTTTCACAGAACACTGAATGACATTTTAAAGATAAGCATATAAGCATCACATGTTAAAGGAATTCAAAATACAGTACTGGACTCAGTGCCTCTCTTTGGAATGAAAGTCCTTATCTCCAGATCATCTTTCTGAGTCACAACAATTTCCTGTTTTAGAGGATGCAGGTAAGGAAACAGACTTAACTAATTGCCTCTGTGCTGAACAGCTCAGAGACAATAGCTGCGCCAAGGTTTCGAACTCAAACGACATGGGAGCCCTGGCAAAATCCATGGGAAAGGAATAAGTAAAAGCAGTTATTCAGCCACACACAGTCCAGAAAGGCTCTAACTAGAATGAGCCCCACTGTTTAGTCTGATAGCCAGAGGGCAGTACTGCCATCTCCCCTTCTATACGCAACAGAGATAAGAAGTGCAGAGAAGAGCACCTGGATGTGCGACTCTCCCACCTCAGGGCCACTTGCTTCCCTAAAATTAATCCAGCTCACCTCACAGCAGCTAGTCTCAGTCGAAAAAAACCTGCTATCCAAAAAGTCTCTGATTTGGTGACAAAGAAAAGAATTTGATCTAGTTCAACTGACCCAAAAATTTACTGCTGATTTTCCAATATGAGTTTTCTGTCTACTAACACAGAGACTTTTGACAGGAAATGAGGTTCAACAGATGCACATTTTTCCTTCATGAAAGCAGTAATGAGGGGTATGCATGGACAGGGCTGATCAGATGATATTTCAGCTTTAATTACTGAGGCATATTCTTGCCCACACTAGGATACATAGGCAATGATTTAAAGGAGAAGAAAGAAAAAACAAACTTTCAAGTCCCAGGAGGCTAAGCAATACAGTAATATTAACCTATATTTTATGACAAAGTATCTGCCAAAATGAAGGAAGAGCATAAATACCACAAGACTGTCTGTAGACCAGATAGAAAATTTTCTATTGAAGTTTCTTATTGTTTATTTTATGTTCCTTAGGCTTGACACAGTCAAGGACAAATTGGACACAAGAGGGAAGAAAAATACATGTTTTCTTTTTCTTGGAAATAGTACACTAAAATCAGAGGCAGGAGAACGTTTGAATAAAGGACAACAAATGAGCCAAAGAAAAGGCCAAGGAAGGTGTTAAGCATATCATAAGGAGAAGGCCAAATGCACTGCAAGGGGAAGTCCACCAAAAGAAAGACAAACAACTGAACACAACAAGTTTCCAGTTTTATTATCACAGCTGCACTTTCAGGCTTTCTGTTTTCTGCAGTTCCTATCCACGCACTAAACACTGAAGTACCATGCAGAAACCATTCACTCAGGCAAAGAAGAGGGAAGGTGAAGGATTTCTAGCTGATCCCATCCCAGTCAGTCCCTTCAGCTCTTCATAGCACACATGATGCCTGTCAAGCCACTGAACAAGAGTCACCCAATGCAGAAAGTCAGACACAGCACAGAAACACAGCACTGGCATTACTGACTAACGTTTCTACCCAAGCCCTGGATCACCCATGTAAAGCAATTTTCACAGTATCACAGTGTTGATAAGGTTGGAAAAGACCTTGAAGATCATCTAGTCCAACCTATAATCCAACTAAAACCTAACATCTATAACATTTATATCATGACCCTCAACACCTCATCCAGTCTACCCTTAAATACCTCCAGGGACGGTGATTCAACCACCTCCGTGGGCAACGCATTCCAATGCCACATTTTATACATCATATACTGATTTCTGCAGTAATGAGAGAAAAAATTCAATGAACTTTAATCTCTAAAAAAACCTGCCCCCCTTCACAAGCCCATTAAAAGTAAGAGCTTCAGACTTCCTTTTTACGCAGAAGTTTAAATTTGCTGAATGATCAAAGCTTTTTGAGGAGAGCAATAACCTGTAATTCACTGAGCACATTAAAGTGGAGGGAAAAAGACACCATTTTATTTCACATTGGTGCTTTTAAATGAATCTACAGAAATAGAGGACTCTTAAATTGGAAAATGAAGGGACATAAAGACAGACCCCTCTTCCACATGAAAATAAAGCAAGTATACAACAGTATCTCCCACTAATACACAAACATACAAAAAAAAAGGGTATTGTAAACAATACTAAGAGGGATTTCTGTATAACAAGAAATACCGAATCAGTTTACTTCAATGCTTTTTTTTATCTAAATAGTTTCCTAAATAAAGGGATTGTACCTGTTTAGCACCTATTTTATCAAGCAGATTAATGTTAGTTGGCAGGTTCAAGACAGCTATCAAGGTTCAAAGTATGGAACTGTACTACCAATACAATTCACATCAGATTTTCTCCTCTTATTCTTTGCAAAACACACTCAAATCTACACCCCAATGTGCCAGTCACATGCAGATTTCCCTAGCTGAAGAGCAGAATAGCAGCTTCCATGGATGTTTTAAGTGTCTGGCTTTTCCTCACTGAGGTATTCATGTGAATTCCTAATAACATCCAAACAAAATTAAATCCTTTGAACAATGTGACACTAGGTATTGCACCATCTTTGGGACAGGAAATGAATTGCTAACAGTTCCCCAGTAATGTGGAAGTCAATGATCTAGAGTTAACAGCAGGATCTACGGACCTCAGCTGAGACTGTGGAACCATTGTAAAACATTCTATGGATACATTCAAAATTAAAAAAAGTCAGTCTCTGCCCTGGAGAGTATACAGTTTAAATGGTGAGTCAAACAAAGAAAGTACTATCAGTCATATCTGCAGATGGGAAACAGAGGCACAAAGCGCTTTGAATGACTCTGTGCAAGGTCATAAAGGATGTCTGTGGCAAAGCCAGGAACTGAGCAGAAGCGCTCAATCCTAGTCCAAAGCCTTTGGATAGAGACAATTCTTCCTTTTACTTATCCTCCTTCTCTATCTAATTATTTATCTCTGACAGGAAACATTAATGCCATGAGAGTCAATCTACTTTCCTTTTACATTTATAATCTCCACTAATTTTCTAGTATAACATAGGATACAACAGCGTTGCACAGAAGTAATTAAAGCTGTACAAGCAATTGTAAACATAAAAGCAGCAGGTATTTCAGCAAGCATGAGAGGAAACAAAAGTGTGAATACATGATTTACGAAGACTTCACAAAGCATTTTCTAATGATCACTCCAGCATATGAATAGGTGTCTATTTCAAGATTCTCAAATGTTACTTGGGAACTTCCCTCACTTCCTTCTCCTTCCCCCAGCTTTATATTCCTGGCATGATGCCATATGGTGCGGAATATCCCTTTGGTCAGCTACAGTCAGCTCAAAATCAAGTACGTATCATCAAGTAATGATTCCCCAGCCTACTATCACAGATAAAAATCATGAAACTAACTGCATTAGCCACTGTTTCTTGCACATTTCTACAACTACTTTTTTTCCTTAAAATGGTATTCTTTACAACCTGATCTACCATAGCAATGGGAGCCTCCTCTAAGAGTACCTGACCAACGGGTATTTACCAATACATTTCTTTGTATTGTTTTACTCAACTAACTCTTGTTCAGAGACAATATCTGTGCCAATCTACACCCACTGCTATGCTTGGCAATCCTCATATTTATGTACAATTACTTAATGCAGTTATTGATCCATAAACACACATTTTCAGTCCCATTGTTATTTTCTAGTGTAAGAAGTTTCCTTTGACATCTAAGTTCTGCCAGGATTTCAGTAGGTGTACAATGGCAGCAGATGTTTTGGCTCTTATCAGTTTTTTGAAATCTGCATAATGGTCAAAGTGTGCGAGCTGGCACTCTGAGCTCTCTTCTCCAGAGTGGTTAGGATAAAAACCAATTGATTCCTAACATGATCCATTGAGTCCAACAGAAAATCTCAATCTGCTTAAGTCCTCACAGACCAGAGGGTGGCCCGTTGTCCCTATTACCACAAGACATGTGCCAAGGTCAAACACCATGGCCAGGGGAGCAAAACTTGGCTCCTTTTGTTTTCCTTTCTGGCATTAAAATCACTTTACCAGTTCTCAGGCAACCCTACTGGATCACAAATTACCATTGCTGCAGCAATATGGATGTGGGAATTTAAAATTTTACTTTAAATTTTTTATTAAATTTTTAAGTATCAAATTACTGTTCCTTTCCTGTATGCAAGCATGAGAACAGACGTGTAGGTTTACACAATACTGCACCACTGCTAAGCATTAGCAGAAACACAGGGAACAACCTCTTGTTTTTGGAGGTTTAAAAGAATTTATCACAAACATCTCAAATACTTATGGTTCTAGCCCCCTTTAACACCTAAATGACCATTTTCTAATAGCTTGTAATGTTCCTTTACCCTCTTATTTCAAGAAGACTTCACCAAAAGTGCTATCACCAGAGGTTTCTATTGGCTTTCCAGAATAAAAACAAAACCAAAACAAAACAAACAAAAAACCCCAAACAAACAAAAAAAATAAAAAGTTCTAGGGCTTTCACATTGCACTGCAACATTTCTTGACAGGATTTTCCACTGACATACAGTATATTATACTCAAACTACACCAACAATACTTATTCAGCGTAAGCATCAACTCTATTAGGAACGGCCAACTTTCAAGCTATTCCAGCTTTTCTTTCATTAGCAGAGATCATTTGAATCCTTCTATTAGCTTTTTCTGCCTACACTTCATCCAGATAACAACTGAAGATCTTATTACAAAATATTCTCAACAGTGATGATATGATGATATTTCAGACTATCCAGACAACTGTGCTCTAAGTTCTGCTGAAAAGACAGCTCTACCTTCAGAAATTTGGATTATAAACAAACTAGAATTGTGTGTCTTAGGAAAATATAAATTCAAGGGAAAAGTGAAATGTGTGTCATCTTAAATCTGTCTAGTAAAGAAACTAGAACAGCTCTCCAACATCTAGCAACTTATACACACAGCTATGTTTAAGACTCCCTTATAAAACTGCCATACGGAACTTAACATAATTCCTGTTTCACATACTTCGTGAAAATAACAAAATCAATAACATGAGCATAAACTTGACAGTCAGGAGCCTTACTCATATCTTTATTTAAGGAAACAAGAATCATGTGGTCAGGCAGTCCCTCAACAGCCCTCCATAACTTGCTCCTTATGACCAGTCCCAAGCAGATTTGACAGCAGGCCATGGTTCTTATAGCTCTTCCAAGCTGTCAACTTAGCTGAAGCTTTTGACTTAAAAAAACAAGGAGAAAAGCATTAAATTAGCATCCATATCGGAGAGGAAGCTGCAGTATGAGCATAACAGTTTTGTTTGTTCTCCCAGGCAAGCTGACTGCTCAGAACAGAAGTGCTGGGCAGTAAGCAAACACAAGTTTTCCATCAGGTACAGTAGGATGTTGCCTTTGTCTAACCAGTACCAGAGCAAGGCACTGAAGACTTTATGTATCAAAACAGCACAGAAACCAAATGTGTTAAGAACTTGCAGGGAGAAACTGCAGTTGTTATAGCACTGAAAGCTTACAAGGGTTACAGAACAAAACAGTTACTGTAGTGGGGGAGATGCAGGGCACAAGATTTGTTAATCACCACCACCCACCCAGCTTCATTAGTTTCAAGACTCAAGGAACCATTTGTTTGTTTATTGCCAGGTGTCACCACATACATACAGAGAATGCAATATACTGTACAGTAACAGGGCTGGCCACTCTGCAGTCATTGATGCAGTTCAGGAAATCATGCTGCAGTACATGTTGTATTAACCTTTTCTGAAAATTATGGCATTCTCTGAAAGGGCATTTATGAGCATAGTATAACTTCAGGGTATAAGCAGAATGTTTATGACTTGACAGCCTTCATTCACATTCACTTCATTTAATGTAACAGCAACTTTCATTTACTAGTTACCCTTCAGAAAATTAGTTTAGGAAATCTGACTCTGCCACTCATCTAGAAACAGATTTTCCTCTTCAATTCCCACAGAGGAACTGTATTTGCAACCATCTTTATGTTAGAGTTAGCAAAGCAAATAGGGCATTCACTCCAACACTGTCCATTAAACCGGCATTTTGCTCTTTGGGTTTTTTTTTTAAAAAACACTTTCCATATAGAAAAATTAAAAACAGTTCATATCTCTACCTTCTTTCTGCCAATGTCTGTTCATCTTCTTAAAAGTATTGCCCTCCTAGTAAAAAAGGCTCTGGACAAAACATGAGATCACCTTTGCCTGTCTTGCAAAGGAAAGATGCCACAAGAATGCCTGTGAAACCCCCCATCCAAAGATGTAATAAGACTTCTGGTCAAATGCTGAAATCTAATATGCACTATCAGTTAATCGCATAAGGAATGCACATGGTCACAATTTTAATGGCACATGGTACAACATAACTAATAAACTGAAGCAACCTTCCATATGTTATCACTTTCTACTCTGTGCAACATCTGGAAATGCAAATGTTGCACAACAGGATATTATACAGCATTAAAAAAAAAGAGAGAGAATATTCCATTTTCAAGTTATTTTTTCTAACAAGGCTTTGAGAAACTCTGAAGCACAGTCCTTCACATGCACTGTTGAACTGGAAGCCTTTTTGGAGGAGAAGCAGCTTCCGAAAAGACACAGGTATTTAGAAAGGTCGACACGAAAATATATAGTTAAGTCACATGGGTATTTTGCTTTGTTTTAAGTTGAAGAGCTTTTGCAAAGGTATCATGATAAACACCTTAAAGTTCTGGAGAAGACTGAACTGGTTTTTACACTGCTGATGTCTCTTTGCAGTATTTAAGGTTTCTAACTTCGGGGGGGGAAAAAAAAAATCACCAAAATCACAAACCTAGACCAGTGAAAAAATCCCATAGATCGCCTTGTATCCTCATCAATTATTATAAACAGAACAAAATCCATTAACAGGAAGTGGACTTAAAATGATAATTTCAATACAGTAATACCTCACTGCATTGAGACTCCTCCATTGTGACTTCACTGGTTTGCAAGAAATTTTTCTCGCAAATTTCCTCAGCGATTCACGGAGCTCCCCGGCCAATGCATGCGCAGTGCCTCTGTTTCACCGAGGGGCGTTGCCGGCGCTCCCTGTGGGGTGGAACTGGCCCAGCCCCGTGGGGAGGGCGCGCAGAGCCTCTTGCTCCCATGGTGCCGTGCCCCAGTCCCTGCCCCACTCCTGTGTGTCTCCATGCCTAGTCCCTACGGAGGAAGGCTCACGCCATGGTATGCCCCAGGTGGCTGCTGAGACACAGCACAGCACTGCCACAAGCCACACTGTCCCCTGTTACTCTAAGTCCAGCCAGCAGACTGACCCCTGCCGAGCATGTTACTGTTTCCACGGCTACAAATGGGGAAGGCAATGTGGTCTGTGCCTGGGGACTGCATGCCCGGCACCTGGTGATGACGTAGCCCCAAGGAAAGTGCCCCAGGAAAGTGGGGCTGGGCTGGCCACAGCAGCGGTGGGGCAAGCGCTGTGTGCTGGGACAGGCAGTGCTGGGACGTGCCCACACCACCGCCGCAGTTGCTGCGTGCAAAGGAGGCTTCTGTTCCCCCATGCCCTCCCCCCGCTGCAGCAGAGGTGAAGTGTTGTCCTGCTGTCTCCATAGAGCCAGCACTGCCTCTCTCAGGACCAGCAGATGTTAAAGGGAAAGAAACTCCAACACTGACGCCACCCCCCACCATAAGGGACACCGGGTGTCACAGTGTTGCAAAGTTAAGGTTTCCCAGGCTCCAAGAGTGCCAGCCAAAGCCCTGGGACACCACTTCCCCCCCATGGGGGCAGAGCAAGCATGAGCTGCCAGGCTGGTGCCACCGCAGCTGCGGAAGCAGCGGCTTGGCCAAAGAGAAGCCAAGAGATTCTCCGGGGCTCTCCCCAGTTAAAAGAGGGTTCAGAAATGCCTCCCTTTGCTCCCCTGTGCTGTGAGAGCCTGTGGGAAGGAGCAGAAAATGCTCTCCAGTGCTCCTGATTGGCTGGGAGTGGAGCGATGGATGTATGCATATGATGTATGCATATTAATGACCCAGGTGTGTTTGTGAATTAGACAGTTTGCAAGACCCCCGGAGACCTGTTCCTCGCAACGGGTGAGGTATTACTGTATTTGAAAGTAAAGAACTTAGTGAGATCTCTGGCAAGCAGAGAAAACAGTATCATCTAATGGAAAACCAATTGTATTTTAAATCCTCGTGTTAACTTAAAAGGTGTACCTAACATCTCTTAGAAAGATTCCAGCCATGTAAGTACAACTGAGGAAAATCAATACAAAGCTTCCTTCACTAGGTAAGTGAACTAAATAATTCAGCTACACTTTAAAATAAAGACTACTCCCGCCAAATACACATTCAAGCCTTCGCCTTGTTACTCACTCACCTTGGAACTCCTCAAGACATTTCATAAAAATCAAATAAACTCCACGAGACGGCCCCCCCCCAAATCATTCAAAAACTCCAAACACAGGAACTCTGAATATACATGCATCATAAACTGGGCAGGTAAACCTCTCAGAGAAGCTGTCCTGCTTTGTCACTAGATAAAACAGAGCAAGGTCTGTCATCTCATAAAATTACATTTCTTGACACAGGCTCTAGAATGGATAATTATAAATGAGGCTACTGAGTCTTGATTATAAGGTATGACAGAGTCTACATGTCGACTAGCTCTTAGGAAGAAACTGAAGTACAGAAAGAAGGCAACGTCTTCCCATTACAGTACGCAGATTTTCCAAATCACTTAGGAAAAAACCACCTTGAAGAAAAGCTAATTAAAGAAGGGGTGAGAACTGAGAGTGCAAATAACTCACCAGACCGCTCAAATTCAAAAATTTCTTTTTGAAGGAAAAGAAGTAAGAATGTATCTACTTAGAAGCCAATGACAAAACCTATATCCACTTCAGCAACATAATAAACATAAGCAGTTTGTCTAACTCAAAGAAAATTTACTGATTGTAAGAATCATTACAGAAAGTGCATGAGACAAAATGAAATCTCTAATCTTGCAGTTGACAAACTAAGAACCATTTCAACTGTTCCTCAGAAGACATTTATCCTTAACAATTACTTAGGCTATCCACGTAAGTTATCTTCTTCTATTTGACCATCTTTTAACAGGACAGTCAAGGGTCTGAGATACTTTTCTTCTACTTACCTCAAAAACTGAATTTTAATAAGGAAGTATTATTGCTGGGATTTACATAACAGTAAACCAATACTGATAGAAACACTGATGTGTTTTGCTTGAAATCTACAGCAATTCTCAAAAATGCATTACTTTGCCATATTAACTATTTGACTGTTGTTATCCTGAAGCAGAGGCCATTAGCCATTTTGAAATGACAGAGGAACAGACAGGAATGCAACAAAATACTGTCACCACATGGTACTTACCCTTACAGGAGGGCTCCGTGCTTGCACCCTTTGCTGCTGGCCAACTTGAGAGCTCTGCAGGTCCTTTGATCCGCAATTAGCTACAGTGTTGATAGGGACCCTTAAAGCATTTGTGCTGGCAGTCCCACCACCGGCTTTTCGAGGTCTCTGTTTGATGCCATCCAGTAGTCTAACAAGCAAAATATTACTGGGAAGTTCATCAACGCTGCAGTCCACTAAAGTCCTGCACTCCGGACACCGAAGCTCATTTCGAGAGCTTACAATACCCAGCAGACACCGCTTACAAAATGTGTGTTGGCAAGGCAAGACTTTTGCAGAAGCATCAAGGCGCTCTAAGCAAACAGGACACTCCAACAGATCCAGCAATGCTGATTCATCCATTTTCTTTGTATCACTTAATGAAAAAACAAATCTTTGCAGAATTTGTGTGTTTTGGGCACTGCAAGGACGTCATGTTACATCCATTCCTCTTCTGACCATGCTCTAAAATTTTTTGACAGGAAAAAGGTATTAATAAGCTTGAAAAAGAGTCAGCAACAGCATTTATACGAAGATGTTCATAAAAACAGCAAAATAAGAGATCTCTAAACTAATTCAGTAGAAATTTTCAGTAAATGAAAGAAATGTTAAATAACGGTAACAGCAATCTACATTACAATATCTATTTAAAATATTTTAACAAAGGCTACCAGATAAGGTTTTTACATTTGAGTCTCAATAATTTCAGGTTTGAGTGATTTTATATCCTCAAATCATTCCAGAACAAAGAGCTACCCCCAGCATTATAATAAAGCTTACTTTTCATAATCCTTGCTTAATACATCAGTTCCTCTGAACGCTTACGTGAAATTAGCTTTTAATCACAGTAAGAAGATGGCAAAGTCACTACAACGGGGTCCAAAAAATCCAGAAAGCGTATACCGACAGGGCAGAGAAAAGAGAATTACATTTATACCAAGACTAAGCCCATAGTGAACTACATTTCTAGCATTTCTGTGAGAAGTACTGCACCACATTACAGAGATGAGCCTTGAAAACAGCCCGCAGCTCACGAGGTTCTAAGCTCACCACAGCCACTGACAAGAGGCTCATTACAGTGCCGCCTTTAAGAAGCGCTTCAAAAACTATCGCGAAGAGATTTACAGCAGGAAGTGCTACTGCCATATCGTAGGACAACACCAGTGCTGCGTATGCAGCCACAGAGCCAGGGACGAGCCTCCAAGCCAGCTCCAGCAAACGCAGCGAGGGGCTGTAAAAAGGGAGGGAACCCCCCCCCCCCCCCCCCCAAAAAAAAAAACCACTAAAAAAACCCCACCGCTAAAGAGCCCACTAAAAGAAAAAAATCATTCTGCGGAAAGTCACCCCAGGCTGCTCCACAGGCAGAAAAAGGCTTGTTGAGCCCGGCAGTGTCAGGCACTGGGAGAAGTTGAGCGCCTCCCCCCAGCCCCCGCAGCTGCCTGCGGGAGTGGCTCCCCCGGCTCCCGTCCCTCACCTACCTGCTCCCGGGCTCCGCGCCCGGACCGCGTCCCCGCTCTCCTGCTTTCTACTGCCCCGCTCCCCGCAGCAACAGCGATCCGCGGGCGCACCCCGTGCAGGGGTCCCCGCGGGGACACGGAGCGAGTGGGGACGGCACCGCGGGAGGCAGGGGCGACACGGCGCTGTCACCCCGCCCCAAGGCGCTGAGCGGAGGGAGGGGTCGGGCCCATGGCCCCTGTGCCGCGCCGAGCTGCCCCTCGGNCAGAGCAGGGCAAGACGCTCCCCACCCGGCTTGTGCGCTGCAGGGCAGCCCGCCCGGGCACCTGGGGCTGCCGGCGGCAGCGTGGAGGCGGCGGCGGAGGGAGCGAACGGGCGGGGGGAGCGAAAGAGACAGGGAGGGTGGTCGATCGCAGGGCCGCTCCCGCTCGCTGTCCGTGCCAAGTCGCGCCCGAAGCGCCGGCCTGCGGCTACAAGGCCCCGCGTAAGGAGGAGCCGGGATGCGCTGAGCCTGCGGCGGCCCCTCGGGGAGACACACTGTCCGCGGGATTGTGCGGGTCCGGGGACGCTCCCGACCCCTCCGGCTGCCCGCCCGCAGCTCTCGGTGGGACGCGGTGAGGCCGCGGCGTTTCGCACTCTGGACGCTGGTCAGACGCAAAATGGCAAAAACAAGTTGAAAAAAATGTCGTTTTCAAATCAGATGAGGCACCTTGCCTATGGATGGTGAAAAACTCTAGAGAAATGTTTACATTCCAGTTCATCATCTTGTCAACTGCAACCCAAAAATGAAGCAACCTGAAAGCTTCCTTCGTGTGTGTACTTTTTAGCTATTCAAGTTGATCTGAGGGGAAGACATGAAGTTGTGTCAGGAGAGGTTTAGGTTCAATACTAGGCAAAGGCTCTTGGTCCAAAGGGTTTTTTACACTGGGACAGGCTCCCCAACAGAAGCCTGCCGCAATTCAGTGAGTGCTTGGACAATGCTCTCAGGCATATGGTGTGATTCTTGGGACCATCTTTGTAGGCCAGGAACTGGACTTGATGATCCTTGTGGGACCCTTCCAGTTCAGGATTCCTCCCTCATCCCCCTGGTTTGTGTGGGTTTGTGTAAGTTAATAGAGGCTTTTCTGTCTTGCTTTCTGGATGTGTCAACTTGGCTTCCAATGGTAATGATGTTCTCTGATTATTGAGATTTCCTATTAAGTACTCATGCTGAATGGATCTCTAATACTTTATTTTAAGTAGTAGTAGTGGAAATATTGCTAAATAGGTATTTTATTAAGAAATAAGATTTCTTCCCCCATGAATTCTGGAGTTTAGGAAAATTGATACACATGGGTTTCTGTTCTGTGTCTGTGCTCTCCAGGGAGTACCATAACATAAATAGAAGGGTGTAAACATCTGATATGTAAGAATATTCCCATATCTCATAGTATTCCTCTATCTTACCATGTCAGTGCAGTTGCTACAAGAAAGAAATCAGTACGTTTAAAATAGAGACTTGTTGAATCTAAACAAAATTTCATTTCACAAGCAGATTTCACTTTTGGACATAGGTTTTTAAAAAGATCTCATCGAGGTTGTGCGGTAATAATTTGTGAGCTTTTCCAGCATAGTTTTGTAAGCAGCACAAATATTGTTGTCTAAACTTAATTTGCTGCCTAAGGAATGTGAAATATCTATTAAAACAGCAGAGGAATTTACAATACAGGTGGTGCATCAGGGAAGCAAGATGAAAGTTCAGGGAAGCATGATAAAAAGATTACCTCTTTATCAGGGCTGGTCTTCGATAATGTTTTATGTAAAGTCTGTAAAATAGTAAATATATTGTAGAATATAAGCCAAAGCAGTAAACACTCTGAGAGGTATCAGATAAATATGTTACTTCCTGAGCAGTAGCAGTAGTTAATTTTCAAACAAATATAATCCATGTAAAAAACTGTGGGGGTGTGTGCAGATGCATGCCACTGCCCTCTTATGGATGAAGTGTTTGACTCAGAGAGCCGGGAATAGGCTGGTGCCAGGAGTGAAAGGAACACAACTGCTGTTACATTGAAGCATTTACTCATTCTCGCTTCCAGCCACAAGTAGGGAACTGTACACTTTTTATGTGAGGAGACCTCTCTTCTTGAAACCATTAAATTCTTATATACAGTTCACTAGTTCCTTGTACATAATGCAAAGGAGAGATTGTACAGGCCAGAAATCTATTAAAAACACAGACTTGAAAGATGAGGCCCTCCAGTTACTTGAACACCTGGATTCTATCTATGATATAGATTCTTTCTGTGATTATAATGTGTATTAACATTTGTTTGTGTTTTACACATCCTTTGGTGTAATAAATTGTACTTCTGAAGTTGGTTTTCAAGGACAAACTGGTTTTTTCTCCAATGTAGGTTGCTTCTCTTCATCTGGAAGCTGTTGAGTAAAGGAAGGAGCAAGAGACAACAGGCAGAACAGCAAAAGACAAGATGTTAGTAGCAGAAAGAACTGGGAACACCTGGTTTCTTTCTTGGTGTTTTCTGTGTTCTGTGTCAACATTCTTGGTGCAATAAACCCACAGGGTCCTCTATACTCCTTCTCTTTCTCTTCTTTTTCTTCTTTGGGCCAGCCAACCTACAGACCTCCCCAGCCCATGTCTTCAGCCTGCTGTGTTGAAACAGTCACACTTTCTCTTCCTACCTAAACTCTACTGCAGTAATTCCTGTTCCTAGTACATTTCCAAGTACCCTTAGTTTTCCTTCTGTCTTTAAAATGTGAGGCAGTGTATACTGTGCCTGGCTTTGAGTAACACTGGCTAGTTGATAAGTTGTCAGACTCACAAGAAGAGGTAACGACATTTGCTGCACCCTTTTCTGTAGGGAGGGCATTCAATATTAGATCTTTTTGGGATGTGACCACTGTTTTCCATAAAAGCTCTAGAATCTTAATATCTTTACAAATATTCTGTCAGGTTCTGCCAGTGAACTACAGGGGAGAGGGGCAAAGAGATGGACTCTATAATCACGTACATCTAGTTCCTTAGGAAGTTTAACTGAGAATTAGTATGAGATATTTCAAAATTGAGTTCCACTTGTCAGCATGCAAATCTTCATACATATAAAGACATTTGTAAACTAATGCACTAAAATCCAACACCACGTCTGATCTCCATTCTAATCCTACAAATTTGCCCTGAAGATTGTGACTCTGATGGAAGGGATAATTTTTGTGCCTGAAAAAGTCATGTTAGCAGTGTTTATATTTAGACTAATAAAACAAAACTGAGTGAATGCCAAGCAGAGAAATGCCAGCTTGTGTTATGAACATATGAAGGCATATTTAATTTATTTGTGAATTCCATCCTGAAAGCCTTGAGATAACTACAAAAGACTCAAAGGTAGTAAGACTCATGGAACGAGGTGTTATGTCCTACCAGAAAGACCAAAATGATTAATCTTATTTCCTTGTAAAATGACCCCTGGAGATGTGGCAGTCCGCTTTCAGAGGCCACGCAAAATTCCCACTGGCATATTTTAGTAAGGGTTTACCACTGATGGCTATGCTGATTTTCCTGCTTTAGATTGGCAAGTACAGCACATCGAGAAGCATGGCTGACTTTCTTCAGTTTCTGGGGGAAATGAGCAAAGGTGTTCTTCAATGACTATAGTCCTTTCTCATTAAAAAATTGACAATTTTTTTGTGTTTTGAGGGGGTCTTGAGGGTATTGAGGGGATTGTGTTTTGCTTTGGCTGTTTTTTTCTTTAGTTAGTGCCAATTTTAATTACCTAGCTCAGTTACTGTTGGTGATACTGTAGTGGCAAGGACCTCAGCAGGGTTGGTATTGATCCAGTCGCTTTGCTGGCAAACTGTGTTTTGTGGTGTCCTACTGCACCTTCTGGGTTGTGAACTGGTTTCAATTAGATCAATGACAAACGTGCTTCTAAGCCTTCTGCATCCTGCCAGAAGGATCTCCGCTGTTCTGGTATTTGTGATGAGGCAGGAGAAACAGGTGGTGCTTTCAGTACATTTTGGCTTCTAGGTTTTTATTCTCTGTTCTAAGCATCCAGCTTTCTTGAGGAGGATATAATTTGTGTATTAATGCTGTGGACTGTTTCTCTCCCATAATGTGAAGCTGGGATTGTAACTTTGTGCATATTGATGCCTTTGCAATAACTTAATTGGCATCATAGGAAGGGAATATGCAACAGAAAAAGCGGCCGTGGCATTAAAGAATAAATATGTTACAACTTCTCAGTGTTTGTGTGAGCTCTTTGTTACAAGACATTCCCACCAGGCAAGTCACAGGAAAACACTGGGCTCATGGATGCCTATGACCTCCATAATCTGGCTGCAGCCTTCAGCTCTATACCTTGTAGAAATGCAGTAAGGCTTTGAGGGTATGTAGGTGGTCAAGAACTTGGTTTAAATTATCATTACATGGATAGGAACATAGTGCCTGCATCTCATTAGCCTGCAAGCCTGAAATTGCCCTTACTGTGATCAGGTTAAAGAAGAAACAAAGTAGAAAGGTTATTTAAAGAAATTTAACTAGATGGCACAGCTGTGGAGATTTTAGAAGAGGAACAGAAATGTAAGAATCCATTCTTAATGAGTTTATTCTGAAATCAAATTATCTTTTTCCTTCCTTGCCTGTAGCTGATAAGCCATAGACCAAATCTGTGAGGCTGCAGAATAGGTCCCCATGCTGCTCTGCCTCCCTAGAATGAGTGCTGTCTCCACAAGGGAGATTGCTGGGGGAACAGAGTGTGCCAGATTATCGGTTCAATCCTTTTCTAGTTATCTCCTATCTCCATTTAGATCTGGTCTCCCAAAGATTTGTAAGTGATTCAGGATGTAGTTTTAGAATTACTTACTGCCCAGGACTTTCTGGAATGCTTACATGCTGTTTTAATGGTTTGCTATATTGTTAGCTAATTGTAAGATATTAAAAAGCTATTAGTATTTTCCCCACTTGGAAAGGTTACATTCAAGTCACAGGGTAAAGCTCTTCCATATGATCATTAAACCAATAATCATACAAATATTTAAGTAAAATTATCATGTTACAGACTCTAGACTGAGATGAGGCAGAACTGTAATTAACTACTTCAGTGATAGTGAGCTGGAATGACTGAAGTCCAGTTTTATCTCTGAGGAACCTTATGACACGTGGTTGGAGCTTTGAACACCCAAACAGATGAGATGAGTTGCAGAGCCCAAACAGTCATTTTTAAACAAGCAAAAACATAATAAAGGGTATTCAACATTCATCAAAGCTTACTTAGTCTTCATTACTACATTTTATTACCAATGTACCTGGAAGAAGCTGAATGTCTGGAGACTGGATTCTTGGCAAGTTTACCATTTGAACAACAACAGAAAATTACAGTTTTAGACAGGAGGAGGTAAAATTGCTGAGGAGAGTCAGAGGCACTTTTACATGTGGACTGTGCAGAGTGAGGGAGGTTATAGGTGTTGGGAGAAGTCTGTATCCATGATGTCAGATCTACAATTCCCAGATTCTGTCTTTTCACAGAATCACAGAATATTCTGAGTCGGAAGGGACCGACAAGGATCATTGAGTCCAACTCCTAAGTAAATGCCCGTACAACCCTGGTGCCATGAACACCATGTTTTATCTATCTGAGCTAATCTCAGGGTCATATCATTATCTTTATTATATATATAGCCTAACTCCCTATCCCATCATCCCATTATCTAGACCTTGTCACTGAGTTCCTCATCCAGGCTTTTTTAAACACCTCCAGGGATGGCAAATCCACCACCTCCCTGGGCAGACCATTCCACTGAGGGATCACTTTCTCTGTGAAAAAGCTCTTCCCAACATCCAGTGGAACCTCAGAACTATTCGCATTTTCACAATAAGTAAATCTTAAGCATCCCCTTCAGTCTTTCTAGACAAGAATTTTTCCTCTCCACTTGGAGCATAGGAATTGCAAGAGGTGCTTTAAAGGATATTACCATTGCTCCTATGGGTAACAGTATGACGAGATAACAAAAACACAGAAACTTCTGCAGGTGTTAACAAACACCTTATAAAAAGTGTCTTAGACTGCTTACTGGAAAACCACTTGTGCTTTTGTGGTCAGTAAAGCTAAAGTGTTACAAATGTATGGTAACAGCAATAATATGTCTACAGTGTGGTTTGTGTGTGTTTTATGGTGAGTCCTGCAGTTCCTCCTACTGTCCAGATCAGGAAATCTGTTGAAAAGTACCATACCCCCTTCAGCTACATCTCTGCAGTGAATGTCGGTTTGGATTTTGTCCCAGAACAGTCTGAATGTAGCTGTGCTACATTTCAGGCCTAGGAACAGGGACTGGTAAGATGCTCCAGGATAAATATGTGACATCTTTCCATATGAAATTCTTGTGTTTTGTAGAGCTAAATCTATGAGAAGAATTTGCTAGCTTGTTTAAAACTAAGCTATTTTAGAATTTTAAGTGCTGGAACAGCTTGTTGGCCAAAAAAAAAAGTTGTCGTGTAGTTCTTGAAAGCATGCTTAGCTGGGGTTTGGTGGGGTTTTTTCAACGAGATTTATTTCCTTAAAATAGTATGTTCCCACTAAAAGTGCCTGCTGGGCAGAGCTATCTGACAAACAAGTAGAACTATCAGAGTATTGACTTTACAAACATCTCTACCACACTTGAACAGTTCTGCTGTGGTCTCATCTGAGATAGGTTTTGTAAGAGTTTGTGTACTAGGATATAAAAAATTAAAATGTGTTACAGCATTTAAAGTGCACTAACATTTTTATTCCAAACTAGTCAAAGCAGTTTGACTAAACAAAGCAATTCCAAACTAGTCACACCAAGTTAAAGCATTTTCTTTGACTATAGCATCCCTTTTTGGAATGCATCCTCAGCTCCAAGGCGAGTTGCATCCCCATTAGCACAAAATAGACTTCTTGGTTGTTTGAAAGGTACAGAAGCTCCTTAACAGCTTTGGTTCTCTGCATTTTCTAGTGCACTTATGAAAGCATGTAGGCAGAGGTTTGGATGTGATAAGTGTACCATGATTTTGTATGTGATATCTTAGAAACAAAAAGCAAGGATTTATGATGTAGCTTGACCCTGAAGGAAAGGTTTTAATTACATTGGAATGAAAGTAAGGGACTAAAGGGACAAGTTCCCCAGTGGTTTTTTGCAAAATCACTATCATTCTGCTACCACAGTTCTTTACAAATAGAGGAATGAAGAAAAAAAAAGATGCAAAAGCTTTCCATATCCAAAATAAGATTAAGGAAGTGAGATAAATGTATGAAGTATTTATGGCATTTTTTTGGATTTCTTTTATGAAACTTAGGACTTGGCTTCTAAGTTGATAAGGACACCGAGACACAAAATGAATTCTCTGAGGCTGCTAGCACTACGAGGCTATATAATCACTCTGGGATTGCCAAAGATTTCTTTTTTCTTTTCTGGAAGATTTGTGTCACTTTCACTCCCACACATCTGGCAAGAGAGCTCTGCCCTGGCTTAGTTGAAAAATGTTATCTCATAGATCACTACTAGCAATAAATTCCAGCCTTTGTGCTTACTTACATTGTCCCCACAGCCTGGAGTCACTGATTTTGTGGAACTAGGAATGTGGGCGGTAAAATATTTACTCACTAACACCCTCACACATCAACCCCCCCCCAACCCAAAACAAACAAAATAGCCCCAACCAATCCCAAAAAGACCCCATGCCTCAAAACCAAGCCTCTAGCTCTTTCATTATGAAGTCAGCTTTGAAAATGTAAATCACATCAAACTGAGTATCAGGGCCAAAGAAAACAGGCAGCTGGATTCCATCCCTTTAGCTAAGAATCAGCCCTTAAATACCTCTTAAACAGACGCGTTACATGAGCTATATTCACACTCATTTTCAAGTAATGTTTTCCCCCTTGTCCCAGAAAATGTGAGCAGCAGCTCAGTGTGTGTGGATGGGCTGGGATACCGTCAATGGGTAAGTGTGCCAAAAACCTGCAAACTGCTAATGCAGTTCTACCCAGTTCTTCTCTAAGGTCACACCTATGCTAAAAACCAATGTATTTTTAATCCATGTCATAGTTCTTAAATATAGCTAAGGCAGCTGTGCTCTAAAGAATTGTTGGGAAATGGCCTGCATTAGGTGCTTTCCTGTGTGTTAGTTCACATTGGTGAGCATTTTAACTGGTATTATCTTCTGGAAGTGTTCTTATTTATGGGATGTATTGTGCTGATCCTTTTCTCTATGACAGGCATGGGAAACATGAAAGCAGCATTACCTCATACATTGAAGACTTAGTAACTTTTAGGAAAAAAGACTAGAAAGTTAACAGAAGGTTAGACAGAGGAGATAATGACTGGCACAGAAGCAGTTATCTCTGCAGGATAAATCAAGTAATATGCTGGGGAGAAAGAAAAAGGACAATTCCCAGTACTAGACCACAGATCTCCAGTTTAGCAACCTGGAATACCATTAACAAGCAGGATCAGAGTTAGTAATGATGAGAGTTAGTTGATGGGTAGCAAAGGCATTCTTTGAGTGTGGGGAGAAATGGTATGGAGACACTTGAGATACAATGTACTCTAACATCTCTCCCTTCTAGATGATCAAAAGAAAAATTGGCTACTGACATATAATAAAGCTAGAATATTTTCCAAGGGACACAACAATCCTTGAGTAACTTACCCCAGCAAAAACATGGCAGGTTAACCAAGCAGGGTATAATGAACATGAAATGCCTTCCCCTTTGTTTTCACAAGAAAAATTGTCATGTTTTGAATCTAGGCATTGTTGCATAACATGAAACACAGTAATTTTAACCAATGTACATACCAGCATAATCTAGGAACAAGCTGTGACTTAATTTTTGGCATTTTTATTTTCAGTTTCCCAAGTGACTACTGGTGAGTGCATGGAAGTATTTTTGGATTGGTCCTGATACACATTCACAGACATGGCCTGTTGGTGCATTAGAGCTGCTGCAGGAGCCTTAACTCACTTGCATTGACTTGAGGAGGATTAAGTCAGAAACAATACTATTTCAATGCCATTTTTTTGTATTTATGTGGCAAATGCTCTTGTCAATTTAAAGTTTCCTGTGGGAGGTGTCAAAGACATCACTGAAATTTTCATGGGCAAGGGAGGGAGAGTGGTTGGAACCACAGCCTCCCTGCTTCATCATTCAGTGTTTTTCTTCATGTCATTAGCGCTGTACTCAGCACTTCCCCCCCCAGCTTCCCTTAGAAGAGGGAGTTAGCAAATATAAAAATGTTAAGTGAGAAGTGGAGGCAAGAAACGCAGAGGAGGCTTCCCTGCTGTTTTATTTGGCTAATTCTAGGCCTTGGTAACAGTAAACTTAGTCACAGAAAATGAGTATAGAATATATTGTCTAGTATGCACAAAAACTCCCAGATGCTTTCAGAGGACTTTTCCCCCCGATTCATTCTATTATTCTACGCAGTCTTCTGTCCAAGTATTACAAAGCCTTCTGACCTTTCTGTTATCCTATGGCAAGAAAGTACAGTTCCCTAAGGCTGCACAAGCATCAGTGTTGGATTTCCAGAAATGAGGTACCTGCAATTTCCATGAACATCATTGTAGCTGTGAGCAGGGTTTTCTTCAGACACCAAAGACAAAAATGCAGAATGGAGGAATAGGAGAGACACCTGATGTCTTACAGGCCTTGATGCCAGGCTTCTGAATTTAACCTGAAGATTCCTGAGCTGAGGTATCAAGATGGCTTTGTTAAAGCTAGGGACTGTGGGAAGGGATCTGACCTATGTCATACTATGGATTAGTGTGATCCCTCTAACAAGCCCCTATGCTTTCTTGTGCGATAAACCAGGCAAATGCACAATTACTGACTTTTAAAAACAATTCAATTATACATTTCTCACATTTTCAACTGCTGTAAGAAGGCTGAATAAAACATCTGCAGGGAGTTTTGCCAGTAAGTGAAAACAAAAATAGTGCTAAGTAAATACATTACTTGATTAATGCAAGATAAACATTACAGGCTACACAGCTTTTGCTCCTCAGCAGGCCTATTTCACATTGTATGTTCATACATAAATTTCTCTTGCTAACACTGCATAAGCAGTCTGGCACCATCCTTGACAGATGAGCTTTGGGAACTGTTACGAAGTGGTTTAAGTTATAGCTCCATCTGTTATATCCCACCCTTCTGATGGAGATTGTGTTCACTGTGGCAGAATAAGCAGAATGGAAGATGTGTTCATATCTTCACAGTCAGCAGCTCAGAGTCTGGTGCCTTGGCTCACACCCATCTTCTCAGCATTTTAATCAATGATGCTCTGCTTCGTGCCCAAGCATGAGGGTGGGCACACATTTCCTTCTGCTGATCCTGATAAACATCAGTAGAGGAAAAGGACAGTGGACAACAGGAGCAGTTTAACAGATCACAATAGGATCCAACTCAAGCTTCCTTTAGTCTTACTGGGAGGGAGAAGGCCTTATTGTAACTGTGCTCATCTGTGCTCACTATTATATGTATGGCTAGATACTACTGTTTGTGGTGGAAAGTCTGCCCATTATGGATCTGAGCCAACTAGTTTCTACGGCATCACCACATGGTTGGCCGGGATTGAACTGTGCTCCCTTTCCCAGCTGGCGGTGCTTGACCTCATGGTCTGTTGGAATGAGAATTTGCTGGAGTTTCTTCCTG
The DNA here is from genome assembly GCA_013390025.1 of Pitta sordida. Classification (NCBI taxonomy): domain Eukaryota; kingdom Metazoa; phylum Chordata; class Aves; order Passeriformes; family Pittidae; genus Pitta; species Pitta sordida. The sequence goes on from WEKX01017745.1 coordinate 36,726, forward strand.
GACAAACAGGACTGCCCGATGGGGAAAAAGCAATAGTGGTTGTCTGAGGAAAGGTCATAAAGCAGTGAATAAAGTGAGTTAAGTTATTGAGGGCAATGTGATCATTAACTGATACACTAAAGTCCATGGTGGAACAGGATATATAGTTCAGTGCAATCAGGCTTTTTCCCATCTGGTAAAAAATGCTATATTACTAAGAGCTAAAAATCACACCAGGGATGTTTGCTGTAAAAATAATTTTCATATATGTTTACTAACAATAAACACAGATCTACTAAATAAGACTTAAAAAGTATTGCGCATGAAGGAATAAAATATATTTCTTAGAATTAAAAGGCATAGAAATATGTCCAGTGTCATGTCTAAATTTACTCTATTGAGAAGCTCTACTGCCATAATCTTTTGAGTTCCCCTTACAACGTTTGAAGAACAGGATTAAAATACTCCAAACTGCCGTGTAAGTTATCAAAACAAATGTCAGTGGGAAAGGATCAATTAGGTGTGCTATAATAATGTCAAATTAGATGCATTTTATTTCTTTCACATATCTTTATCAAGAATTGTTACAGAATCATGAAATCAATGAGGTTGGAAAAGACCTCTGAGATCAAGTCCAACCTTTGACTGAATACTGTCATGTCAACTAGACCATGGCACTGCATGCCACATCCAGTCTTTTGTTAGAAAACACCTCCACACAGAGGAAGAAGCAGAGCTTAGAGAAGTACAACAGCTACAGTAGTTTATGAAAAGCAGTTTTAGTCAGGGCTCATATTGCTAGAGCTCCACAACAGACAGAGTTCTAGCACCTCAGGTTTTCTGTCTTTTCTGTATCCCAGTCAAATCAATCACTTCGGAAAAACACTATGTACCTTCCTTTTGCAAAACTTCTCTGACAGCATTCAAAATGGTCCTAGTAGCAATAAACCAAACAGCAGTGAGAACATTTGGCTGCTTATGGGGAAGACAATAGAAGGAAAATATGGCATCCGAGGCATTGATTGGGATTTGTAATTTTATTAAGAGAGGGAGAACTATAGATTTTTAGCCTAAAATTTGAATTTGAGAAAGTTTTATTCTATATTGAGGATACAGCCAAAATGCATACTTCATCCCTTCCCTAGAGAAGAGGTTACTGTCAGGTCTGTGTGCAGGATACAGCAAAAATTAGGTATGTCAAGGACCTGATTATCCTCAGAGTATGTCTCCATCAGTTCAAGCCATGGTGCTATTTAAATCTGAACTGTTTTTTGTCCTCTCTGACTACAGTCCCTAAGGGAACATCCATCAGCCAAGCAGAAGTGACTCATGCAACCTCACATTTGATACAGCCAACCTCAGGGACAACTTGTGAAAGAACTGTCGCAGACATCCTGAAACCAAGCAAATGTTACCTCGCTCAAGTTTTCCCACTGTACAACCCGCCTGTAGCTTTGGCTTGAGTTGTGCAGCTGACATGAAAAAACTCCCCACATCTTTGGCTCTGTGATTTTCTAAAGTGTGTCGTTAAAAAGAGAGTTAATGGAGTTGGCTAAATCCCATCTTGGTTTAAAAATATCTTGGAAATAAAACCTGGAAGAGTGCACCAGATCAGAGGTGCTCAAGGCAAGCAATTTAGGAGGAGCAGCTGAACTCCTATATATATATCCCTCACAAATAACTGCAAATTAATATATCTTTATGGAAGCAGCTCAATTGAGGCTTTAGTTGCTGAAGAAGTGTTTTTAAGGTTCTTGCACAAGCCAACCGTTCTAAGTGCTACAATTTGCATTGATGAACTCAACAGCTCAGCTGGAAAACATATCAACTTGGACATGCATTTGAGGCGTGAATTACATTAATACACAAATCTAATTTAAAGGAAGCAGCTCTTTATGGATTTTAAAAGTAGTACTTAAACTCTACAAATTGCTCGATTTAAACTGCTATGACAAAAATGGCAAAAAAGTGCTAGGAATGGTAACCACTGATTTCTATTTTATGCTAAATTTGAGTCGACACGGCTTATGAATAAACAAATACTAAAATGATATTTGAGAAAGCATACAGTTATTTGAGAAGAAAAACATTTAAAAGGACTGAAAGATCAAATTTCTGTATTAGTCTTTGGTTTGTCACAGCTAATTAAGTAGAGCCTAGCTTTATTTGAAGCTTGATGAGGAGCTTTTAAAGGAAAGAAAAAAGTCAAATCAGTTATTTAGTCAGGGGTATGCTTCTACCGCAGCTTCTGGCTGGGGGGGAGTATTATACAGAGCCCAAGCATACACAACACAAGATCTCAACTGTGCTAAAAGTGTTGTATTTTGTTTTGGTTAAATTTGCATTTTAGTAATTTGTGGAAACTGGGCATACTGTGCCATAAAGCTTTTAGAGAGTGTCCAAAGGAGGGCGATGAAGATGGTGAAGGGACTCGAGGGGAAGCCGTATGAGGAGTGGCTGAGCTCACTCGGTCTGCTCAGCCTGGAGAAGACTGAGGGAAGTGGAGGGCTAGGCTCTTATTTTCTCTCTGGTGACGTGAAAGGACGCGATGGAATTTTGCAAAGAGATAAAGATTTGTGAATGCATTCAGAACATGTCTTTGTACAAGGCAATACGCATAAATCCCAGAGGCTCAAGAATTTCTGTCCCGATTGGGCCTCATCGCCCGGGCTCAGCACCTTTCCCTCCGCCACATAACCCAGGGCCGGTTGATCCTGGCGCTGCCACCTGGCGGCTGCAGGCGGCACCACAGCGAAGGGCCGGGACAACCCACCGCCGCGGTTTCCAAGATTTGGGCAGTTTTGTAGGTTTAGAACAAAGAGGGGAGTAGAGAATGGGTGTTTGAATAAATATCCAGTATTTATGCACAAATGAGAGCAAGAGAGACGCAGAAGCAGTAAAAGCTGAAATAAGAATGATGATAAATAATACAGACTGCAAAAGAACACAGAGCCTAGTCAGGAACATGGCACGCTGGAACTTGATTTCCATTCATTTACCAGACCACAGAAGTGTCTTTGCTCTTCTTCGGTTCACGTTGCTCAAGCAGGTAATACAATTTTCTGAAGTACCTTCTAGAAGTAACTTCAAATATGAGCTCAGAGTTCAGCAAAACAAAGAGCAAAAGACTTTTCAGGCTCTGTTCTTTGATAAAGAATTTAGGCACCAGTGCTTGGGGTAGTTCTGTACCCACTCAGCTCAAACCAGCTCACTCCTGGGGGTCTTACTCCTTTTTCCTGAAGGTTTTTTGTTTGCTTATTTTAAAGATTCCTCGACTGAACTTACATTTGGCTTCAAGGGTCAAGATGTGAAATAGTTCAGAATGTGTTTTGTGCCAAAAATACCATTCTGTATCTCATTTTGCTACCAGAATTACAATAGAAAATTCTTCACAGCAATATGCTGGGTTGGGAATTGGTTGGACGGACGAGCTCAGAGAGTGTTGGTGAATGGTGCCACATCCAGCTGGCAGCCAGTCACTAGTGGAGTCCCACAGGGGTCAGTGTTAGGCCCGGCACTGTTCAACATCTTTATTGACGATATGGACGAGGGAATTGAGTCCATCATCAGCAAGTTTGCAGACGATACAAAGCTGGGGGCAAAGGTTGAACTGCCAGAGGGTAGGAGGGCCCTTCAGAGGGACCTTGACAGACTAGAGAAATGGGCAGACTCCAACAGTACGAGATTTAACAAGACTAAGTGCCGGGTTCTACACTTTGGACCTAACAACTCCATGCACCGCTATCAGCTGGGGGAGNAATAACATGGATGATGTAGCTCATGAGGATCATCTCTCTGAATAGTTTATACAGCAGTGAAGAGTGAAATGGAAGAGAAGCCTGATGAAAAGTTTATTGTGGAGAGTTAAGATAAAAGAAATTAAGAAGGAAAGGGAATGAGAAGAGAAGCAGCACAGGATAGAACCGGCACCATTTCGGACAGTGATCATACTTTCTCATCAGATAACACAAGAGGGCTTTATCAAGTGAATAAGGATATATAAAAAATGTAATAAATTCTTATGAATATGAAATTTTTAATTTCATTCACACCGCAGATTCCCAGGACACCGCTGAAATAGAGTAAGTTTGGTCTACCTTTATGTCTTCGTTTTATAGAAGAAAGTTATGGTTTACTTTTAAATGCTAGGCAGGACAGATTGAGGGAAGAAAACCCAACTTTTATTTATCTACATATGTACAATATGTACCAAATCCATGAATATTCAATTACCCCCTACCTGCACCCACACACCCTCCACTAATTATGTCTGGAGGGCAGTCCTGGGAGTGTGGCTCCCACTGTAGCACCTCAAAGTGGAGGAAGTGCCTTTTGGGGGCTCCTGGCTTAAAATCCAACCGCAAATAATTGAATACGTGCATATGTGAACCGCGAATATGTGGGGTTTCTCTGCATATATATATATATTTATGTAAATGTTTCCCACTCCCTCCCAGCTGAGAGGATAGAGTGGGAGGCGAAAGAGGAAAGGACAAAAATAGGAGAAGGGAGGGAACAAAACAACCCAAGGGGGAAAGAAAAAAATTGTTTTAAAACTGCGCTTTTCCTGCTGGGTATGTGGAGGAGGTAAATGAGTGCCAAGCACGCTACTGGAAGCCACTGCGTGGCTGCTGTGTCTGCTGGCAGGGAGCGGCTGTGGGAGGTCTGTGTCTCCGCTTTCCCCAGCGGAAAGGGGAAGAAGAGGAAGGACCCATGGCATGCCAGGTTTAAAAAGCTTTGCCATTTCACTCACCTTCCGCTCTCCCCCTTCCACCAATCAGCAACCGAGTAGAGTTGTTGTGGCTGGGAACAAGAAAGAATTTGTGGTGGCTTCCGGCGAGAAACAGGGGAGGTTCTCGCCAACGTGGCTGCCACCAGCCACTAGCCACAGCCACATAGTCTGGCTCCAGTGGCCCAGCTCCAGCCGCTCCACTGCCAGGAGTGCAGAGACACATGCTGGGAGCGTCAGGGACTGCCATGCGCACACAAGCCCCCGTGCTGCTCCTGGCTTGCGACGTCCCCTGCTCTCAGGCCGCCGCTATTGCTGCCCGTCTGCAGCCGCCACTTGGCCAGCGCTGCAGGCAGCAGCCAGGCAGTGCTGGAGGGGGTCCCATAGAGCTCCACCACTGCCTGCTCGCAAGGTCTCAGCTCCACTGCCAGGGCTGCTGCCCTCGCTGCTTCTGCCAGCGCTACACAAGCTCCAAGCCGGCAGGGGTGGTGGCCCGCCCCACCACCCGTGGCTCGCCTCCCCCACCCAGAAAGCCAAAGAAATGAAAAGGATTTTTCAACAGAAAAAACAAAACAGGTACATCCCAGAACCAGAGAGTTATCCCAAAACCCTGACACTTCAGGAATTTCATCTTTTTAAAAAAAAGTAGCAGGTATCATGGGTAAAACTTTAATAACACCATAAAACAACTATACAAAAATCATGTACATATTTTGACAGTTTAAATAATAAATATATATATGTACTGGATTTTTCTTTGCTGAAAAGCATCTTTTGACAGTTTTAGATTGTGACTGGCTGTAGCTGAAAAAAACAAACCCAAACTATTTTCCTTCAATAGGGCACTTGGAAGTTTGACAGTCCATCAGATTCGCAACAAGAGATTTACTGTAATGGGTAAGCCAGTGAAGTTGTTCCAGAGACAATGACTGGCAAACAGCAGGATACCTAATGTCTGTCCTGTATGGGACTGCTTTGATACAAGGAACAAGGAAATGTGGATCAAAAAAACCCCTGGTTTTGCTTTTTGGGGTGGTGGAAACCAAGCTACAATACAGGAGTCAAAAAATGGGAAGTATTACACAGCACTTGTGGCTGCATTTCCCATGTGGCTGCTGGAGGCATGAATGTAACAGTAAGACTTTAAAAACAAATGGGAACCCCCCCTTTCAGTTCAACAGTGTACTACATTATCATTGACCAGATTACAAAACTCAAGAGACCTAAATAATTAAGATTTTTTGGAAGGTGAGGAAGAAGAAAAATATTGGAAAAAAGAGTATTCTAGCTCCAAATGGATTTTACAATCTCAGAAAAACCCCAGGCATTTCTATGATGACTTTGGTACTAGTTTGCCTTGATTCAGAAACATCATTAAGATATTTCAGGTGTGACAGAAGCCTTCAACTCCAAAATACAATAAAAATTAAATACTCTAACTAGACCACTACATTAAGATGCTATTAAAATACAACAAGGGTCAATAAAATAAAATACCTTCTTTATGTAGGTGTAAAGAAAAGCTATTCGAAGTGTGTAAGTGAGTAACTAGATGTGGGTACTTCAACAACACAGCAATCCTTCCAACTACTTAACTGTACCAGCCAACTGTTGATATGGCAGAAATTCTGCTTAGTTATAGGTCTCAATTTTGTATTGGAATATATACATTTATTTCTTTCTGTATTTCTTTCAGAATTTGAGAGCTTACAGGTTTGGGGGGTTTTTTGTTTGTGGGTGTGTGGGTTGGGTTTTTTTGAGGATTTTTGAAATCTTTTTTTGGTGGTGGTTGTTCAGGGTTTTTTGGTGTTTTTCTTTTAATTTTGGGCACCTAGTATTTAAGGAACACATCTGTAAATACACACAAGAGAACTCCATAAGTATTTTAGTCTTAAAAGGCATGTTTTTCCTCTTTTTCTTACAATCAAGATCCTTTTTTGAAGTCTTGCCTCTCCTGCACCAGGTTACATTCTCCACTACAGTTTGTTATTCAGCTGTGCAGACTTCAGACACTGAAATGTAGTATAGCACTAAGGAATTTCCTGAGTCAGGTTTATTCATCATTTCCTGTAAAAAAGAGAGGGGGAGAGAGAGCGTGAAGAGGAGGCACACAGACACCAAGTCAAGCTGGGATTACAAAACAAGTTAGAAACCACAATTTAATAAGCAAATACAGGAATCCACTAAATCTGTCATCAGTGAGGTGACTGTTACCAAAACTGCCCTGAAGCACTATGCGCATAAATATTGAACATTGTGTCATCTTGGATTAGTGAATTTAAGATAGTTTCACCTCAAGTGGCCGATCAGTTAGAAAAATCCTCTTAGGAAACAGCAATAGAGATTTTTTCCCTAACTTTTCTTATTTGAAGAATATAAAGCTTTTGAGATAGAAGCTCATGAAGATGCTTCTGTCTGTCACTTGTCCTCTGTTCACCCCTATTAGCATAGGATTTTTTAATTTAAATGTCTGAAATGTAAAGAACTAACTTTTCTTTACATTTTTTGCATGCTGCCACAGATTTGTAAAACACAGAATTAGAACTGAAACAGCTACGTACTTAAAAATAGCTACTTGTTAATCAGCATTTTGCAAGATGAAAGAGCTTATTATAATAGGATTCACTCAAAACACAGCTTATAATTTATATGCCAACATTTCAGGAAATTTTCATTTAAGCCTTTTAGTACTATGTAGTTCTAAAATATCTTTAAGGCAGGGTGGCAAGCAAAATAAAATGGTGACACTATAGTAATAATTTTCTTCTGTTCTATATTGTCACTCCTTTGGACACTTGAAAAATGAACTACAATATGTTCTTCCAGCATTAAACCTATACATTTGAAAAAGATATTTTTCAAATATTTCTCTGTCATACTTCTGTAACACATCATGAAAACAACATGGATTCTTCTTACCAAGTGGTCCTGTATCAATAGAAAAGAAAAACTGGAAAAATGTAATTTGTGTTATTATTTTTTTTAAAATTACTGTGTTTTCAAGACTAGTTTTAAGATTTTTCCCCTCAAGTATTTACATATAAAAGCCATAGAAAGCCACAGACTTACTTGACCATTTATTTTTTGCTATTGCAACACATTTGTAAAAGAATTTAAGACATGCAGAAAGTACATGTTGGTTAAAATGCATTAGAATGTTTTTTTCAAAACTGAAATACGTACAATAAACAGTGGTCACTGCACATATTTCTAAAGCCAAAATATGATGGTTCTGATTTCTATAAATGTAATTAATATTTCAGATTTCTTTTCCCCCTCCTCTCCAGTAAAGGCTTTCATCATTAGAAATCTAAAAATACATAACTGCAGTTAAAATTTTGACACTAGAAAAAGAAAAAAACCCCAAACCATTCCCTCATTGATAGTGGTCTGTGTGGTATTTCAGTGGAAGATCAAGGAACTATCCATCTGCCTGTGCTAAGCTGGGCAGAGCTCCAAAGCAAGATAAATTCTCTTCGTGAATTACTGAGCCACCAGCTAAGATGGATGGTATGTACACACCAAGGTCTTCTGAAGAAGAGTAATTGTAAGATAAAGAGTCCAGGGAAATTTTTAGAAAAGCAGTGATACTGCAACCTGTTAGTTTTTCGGAAAGAACAATACTATTTGAGCAAAATTTCTTTACTTCTTAGAGTTAAATGGTTTTAAATTCTGAAAGTTTCATTCTAGATTTCCACTTTCCCCAACTGCAGAACTCTTTTACAGAAATTAAATAATTACACTGCACTTTTTCTAAGACAACTATTGTTATAGTTGACTGTACACGTACATTCTGTTAAATCAGAGTGGTCAGCAAAGTTTGCCACGTTTTGTTGCAGGAATAAAAATACCCTTTCTGGAAGATTTTAATTAATTTAGCCAATCAATGCAACAAAATACAGATATGTTCTATAATTTGTGATTCTATGATGTTTTAAAAGTATATAGTATAGGATCAAGAAAGAACATAAGACAAGCTATAATTGCCAGGATAGTGGGGTTACCTTCTTGGTAGGCTCCATCTGCCATTACCAGGTGAAGTATTTTGGCATACAGGTGTTTGTGTTCATTTCCAAGAACAGGCTGAACTATGGTTGAACAAACATCAATATTTTCATCTTCATCTTCAAGTATAGCCTAGGGGAAAGGACAAATCACGTTGCCAAAATTAAAATGGGTATAGAATCAGATAGTTCTAATTTATTAAATGCAATTCATGGTTAAACTCAAAGTTTTCCTCTTTAATCCACTGGCAGGGCATTATCTCTCTTAATTCTTTAGTGTGTCAAAACAAATTAAAAAACTATAGAAGAAAACATTGACTCTAGCCACACAGTGCAATTAGGTAACTGTCACAGTAAACAGGCCTAGGTACTTGTTTCCTGAAATATTTCCCATTTGAGGTTATTTCACAAACCTTTATTTTCTCATAAACTTCAATTAATTTATCAAAGCCTATTTCCTGCTCCAGTTTATATCTCAACTCTTCCAAATGGCTGAAGATACTATCGCATTCTTCACATTCACTGGCAATCTCTCCATCACTATTATCTACAAAGAAAGAAAACAACAGTAAAATGCCTATTTTCCTATAGTCTTAATGTTGTTTCTAAGTCCTTAATCTTGATATCCTTTAAAAGCAATCAAAAAAGTGAGCTCAGGAGCACTGGATGATGTTGGCAGATGTCCTGAAAGTGTGCAAGAAAACAGGAACAGTGCCTTTCCTGACAGCAAAGAAATTCTGAATTTGAAATGGGAAGCATCAAGCTACCTTCTCTAAACCGCCATTCTGACAGTCAGCCATAAGGATATTCAGACTGAAGGAAACACAAGGCATGGTCTTAAAGCACAATTTTATTTTGCAAAGTAGTTGAAGTTCCATGGAACTGCTGTATGTATTTCTGTGGTACATATAACTCATGCAGCCTACAGTGGCTGTCCTACACTCGGGTAAGAGCTCCTTAATGAAGCAGCTGTCTTCTCACAAAAACTGAGTACAGGTATATTATGAATCCATTACGTTCTGCCTCAATATGCATCTTGTTCTGTGGAGCAAGTCTAAAAAAAATACCAGTACTAATTTAGGTACAGAGTTCCTCATTCTTTCATGAATGCATCTCCTTTGTGTAGCAAATTCAGTATGTCAACTAATGCAGTAAGAGAGAAATCATGATAATTTTGCTTAAAGGCTACAGAAACCTGACAAATAGGTTTGTAACAGTGAAACATTAGAAAGTTTAACAAAAAAAGGATCTTTTAAAAAATACAAGGCAGAATTCCTATGTAAAACCCCATTATAAAATGCCAACTGCTTTTGCCCAAGGGAAAAATACTTCCTTAAATAAGCATTCAAATTAGAAAAAGAATTTGTCTACCAAATGAAAACACACAACTTCTTAGATTACAGAGCATATACAGTCAGCCCTCTTCCACTTTGCACCCCCCAGATAGCAGCTTCACACCTTCATGGTGTGATTTTTCAGCGATTAAGGAGGCCCGTTTTGGGACTGCACATGTGCAACCTGACACACATGAATATTCAAATTAGGAAGTCATGAATATTCAAACCAACCCCCATGCCATGCCGCATGGACCACGGATGCACGGCTTTGCCCGTGAAGAGCTCTCTGGCCCTGCTCTGCCCCTCCGCTCCAAGCTGCGCCAGCCCCTCTCCCCCGGTTCCGCTCAGGGTTGCACCGGCCTCCCCTCCCCTTGGGGCCACTGGGACAGTGGCGCAGGCAGCTCCCCCTACCAGTGTCCTTGGCCAAGCTGAAAAGGGTTTTTTCCCAGAGTGGGGTGGCCACAGGCGCTGGGAAGCGCTGACACAAACACAGATACACAGTGAGGCAGTGCTGAAACAGCGCTGGAGTGCTGGGGGGCGGTGTGAGGGTGCAGGGCAAATTTGTATATTAATAAGCTGCCATTCCACACGGACAGAGGGCTTTGCGGGAGATGAACAAGACCTGCAGGACCGTGGTATAGGAGACCCGACCATACTCAAACCTTTAAATAGTATTGCCTTGTAGTACTTAATGAGTTAGTATTAGATTCTATTACTTTCAATTCCTACATTGACTAGCTTCAGGTAAACAGATGTAATCCTGAAAAAATCATATCCTTGATTCAAGTACCAACAGAAATTTCCACTAAAATAAGAATAAAAGTTCTTAATGGGTTAGAAATCCATTAAGTTACTTCTAATCCTCCATTCAACTTTTGGATCTTGAGCAGATTTGGTCTCAAGTTCTATCCATTACTCTCTTGAAGGCCATCCGCACTCCCTCCCTCCCTCCTCCTCCCAACAATGAAACTTGAAATTCTTAGGAATTGGTCAGGACACTGATATTGAACACTAGCACTTGCAACAACAGCAGAATCACAGGAACAGATACCATTGTATGTTATTAGTGTATAACATCATCACTGTCAAAAAATGAAAGATATTACATAAGTTTATTTTACCTTAAAGTAATTATTGGACTGTATCATATAAATAATATCTTACAGATATTTTCAGACATTCAATTTGTTTAAAATTGTCATCAACAATACGAAATGACACAAAAGCTATGTTTTAGATTAGTTACTGATTGTCCACATATTTTTATACTTGTATTTCTAAATGCACTTCATTTTACAGAATTAAAATGCTTTTATTTCCACCAGAATTAAAAAAAAAACAGAACTAAGACTCAGGACACTGTTGTGCATATGTAATGCAAAATGCTAAAAGCAGTAATAAATTTATCTGTCTCATTTTTCATTTGACTGCATTAATACCTAATTTTGGCTAAGGACAAGATGAATAATTTCATGTTCCTTTTGACTGCCTGTTAAATTACTTAATTGTAATTTAAGCTGGATCCCAGGTACTCCAGTCATGTCAATTGCTACTTCTTTTTCACACTTACAGTCATGAATTATTCAAAATATACACCAAACTGTTTCTGATCTTCCCTGAAGACAAGGTTTAGGCAAATACAGAAAAAAGCACTTACCATCACTGCCCAACAAATAGCCAACATTTAATTTGCAACACTGAATGTTGCTTAAATGGTGACGTTAACATTCAGAAAGTCTGAATATTTTCTGGATTTTTTTAAACTTCTGTATAAAAACTATTAATTAGAGCTTCATTCTAAGTTTACACAGCAAAAACATTATTCTGTGTTTGAATTGCTAACAAGAATAAATAACTTATAAAACAGTTATAACAAATGATACCTGACTGCCATTCTTCATTAAGTGCACTTTCACTGCTGGGGTTATTTTCATCTCCTTCATCCAGCTCAGTACCATTTGTTATGCATTCAATGACATTAGCTTTTAAAGTAGACTCTTCTTCTTCACTGAATTCCTCACTAGGCTGCTCCCTAAGCAATTGTTCCATTGAATCCTGGAGCTCCTGCAAATCCGTATCTGTCTCTCCAAACATTCTAGAGGAAAGTGATATGAAGTTCATATAATTAATACTTTACAAGACAAATCCTGTATAAAGAGCTCATTTATTCTGTTAAGCAGCAAACTGAAAAGCCAATCTAGCTGGAGGGGGAAAGAAAGAAAAACAAAAAAAGACAGCTGCCGTCATACCGCGCGTATTTGCAGGTTTTTTTCCCCTGTGAATAGTATTTGTGTATTTGCAGTTATTGCTTATTTGCAGTTTTTCCGGGTTCACATATTCACTTTTTTTTTTCCATGAGAATAGCATTCTCGGATTGGGTGATTCATGGGACCCCCAGGAGACCCATAATCCGTGAATTCTGAGGTTTGACTGTATTTGTGACCTCAGTCCAACATGACTCCAGTACTGACAGCCTTGTATCATGCAAGACACAGGGAATAAACATGAGCTAAACAGATTCCTGACGGTTTAAAAAAAAAGATGCTAAGTCCTCAATTCAACTTCATTAATAAGAATTTCACAATCTTTGTATTTGTGCACTGTTATACAGTCTTGGCAATTACAACATTTCCAATCCAGTTAAAAATATGTCTGGAGCAAAAAAGAGATTTAGGTCTCATCAGACTAGATGTATCAGATTATTTTATCTCTGCAGACTATCCAAGCTGCAGGAAAGAGTCAAGATCAGGCTCAGATTTTGAAGCCCTTGAAAGGATCTGGGGAACTTGAAGGACATTCTAATACAACAGTAGACAAGATAAATGAGAAGGATTCCCAGAACATACAAAGAAAGGAAATATTCATGAAATCTTAATTTCTAGAAGAGCAGTAGCCATCGACCTTCAGCTGCTTCAGTGAAATGCAAGCTGCAGAAGCCAGACAGAATAGCATCTTGGATGGAATTTGGGAAGGAAATTAAGACAGCTGTTGTATGTAGTCCATCCCATTTGCATTTTAATTCTCCAGAACAAAACTCAAAGTAAATGATGATTCAATACAAAATTTTTTAAATCTGAGTAAACCTCCCATGCTGGTATACTGTGTATAACTGTTAGTGTTTAACCAAAAACATTCTTGATCTAAGATGCCTGTTAGAATACTTGATAAATTGGGTACACTCACATATCCTCAGAATCAGAGGGTCCTTCTTTGGCTTGCTCATCTTCTGTATCATCTACTTCAAGATTATGTTGATGCTGCACATCTGCTACACTGGGAACATCAACTAAAGTTCTATACAGTTTGTAAAGATCTGGAAGTGAACACGTTCTCAGCATCTACGAAGGTAACAGAAAGTCTGCTTGGTAACAATACTAAAGATAGTTTGAGGTTACAAAATAATTTAAAATGAGATGTTTTTGTTTTGTTCTTTTTAATTTAAAGGTCAATTTCAAAGTAATTATGTATACAGCGCATATACTCTAATTGTTGAAAATTTGACATACTGAATTTTACCTCTCAGCTAAAAGGAAAGCATTCCTTCTGCCTTTATGGGTTACAGTGACTGAAAAGCTTTAAGAACGTGAAGTGACATACAGCTCCTGGTCCTGTGTTGATTTGTTCTCTACCTTGGCATCCTACTAAAGAAAAGGAACCTTACAGTAGTTAAATAATATATCCGCAATTTTTTACAATGTCTGTATGTCAACCACTTCCAGTTAGAATCATTTTAAGTCGCTGATAAAGAAATATTTTTTAAAATGAATCTTTATGATTTCTCTAGGTTGGTCACTGAAAACAGTAACTTTTGTTTATGGTATATTTCAATGCAGTTTCATAGCAATAGGAAGTTGTCCAAATTACACTGGTGATTTTTTGAAATGAAAATAAAGCAACATGGAAACAAAGCAACTGTTTGCTCAGTGATCTATGAAATCTCTCTTTCAAGAAGTCTAAGAGCTGGCCCAAAATATTAAATATTTATCATAGTATTGAAAACTCCAAGAAATAAGACCTGATCTGCACTAAGAAGCTTTACCAGTAAGCCTGACTTTCCTTCACCATAGTCTGAATACTGCTGCAGCAGTAACAACACATCCGTTGCTCTTCTCCAAGCTCTCTCCTATTGTGTGGAACTCATCCAATACCGCAGCAACAATTCTGTGACAAACACTTCTGGCCAAAACATATTCAAAATATGTAGTAACAAGTGACACACTGAGGCACTTCATATTGAAACACTGGAGAACTCCATTATAAAGAATATCCACTACTTTCTCAGTCTGATAAGGGTATAAAGAATGTTCATCTTCCCCCACTCATAAGTTAGGTTTTCTGTGATCATTGTCCAACTGCCAGTTAAACCGCTTCATGAACTAGGGAAGTTAATGACAGACTAACCTGAGAAATCAAAATGAGTTATAAGTTCATTTATGTGCATATATGGATCTGTGAAAACACGAAAGCTTGTCAAGAAGCTTTATTTACCTAGAGATGCAAACAGCACTATCCTTGATATTACGCTTCCCAGCAATGCATCAACCAATAGCTACTACTCAATATTCAATTAATCATCAATATTGCAACTTTGTTCATGCACTCAAAAAAAGAGTGGGAGTAAAAAGAAAAAACATTCTTCCCTATGTGGCATTCCACCACCTAGGAAATCCTTTACTATATATTGATTCAGGTGTGGCAGTTTCCAGAGATCTTGCCACTGCTGTTTCTCCAAAAAGCAGCTTCTCTTTTATGTGCTTTCCTCTTTAGAACTCAGGCAAATATTGCATGCAATTTATAGTCTGTTTCATCTACTGGTTTCCTAACTGTTCTTAACATATTTTGAATCCGTATCAAAGCCACATTGCACTGTCCTATGCTCATTTCACAGACTGTGAGCTTCCACTCAACCCTATGTAGCTGGTCCTGCTCCACACCCAGAACCTGTGCTACTAGGTTAAATTCTACAGGAAAAAAATCCTGTATACTTGCTTGCCAGATACCTCCGCTGACCTGTTCAGTGACTAAGTTTATGACCGCAAGGTAGTGGTAAGTCTAAAAAACTGCACAAAAGGGAGAAAGTAGATAGGGCAAAATAGGAATTTCTTCATGGACTCCCTCAGTTACAGCTCCTAGAAGGGGTGGCACTCTTTCAAACACCTGGAACACAGAATGCTGAATGGTGACACCAAAGACTTTCACTGCACCATGAGACTTGCAGCGGTGCAGTCGAACTACAGGGCCGACAAATATAAACACCTGCTGAAACAGTTATGCCACCTGTTCAGCTTCAGTAAGAAAGTAAGAGTAATATCATAGAAAAAACCGGTTTTAGTTTTTTTAAACTTGCCTTTGGGTCATTTGCATCAAAAAGTCCTGTAGAAAGTCCAATCAGCAATGAACTTTTGTCTTTATTTTTTGCTGGTGATACAGAATGCGAACGAGGTACAAAAGGCTCTTCCTGTGAAGACTGAGCTGACAGAACTGGGGAGGCTGTTGGTACAGCTGTGGGCTGTATTACCCTCTGGAATAAGGGTTCAGCTTGCTGACAGTCACTGGAACAAGTTTCTGATGTGGTAAAAGAAATGTTGTTACAAATCTAAAGAGATTAAAAACTTACGGGTCTTAAGGACAAGGTAACTAAAATGAATAAAACTAACTAATTTCCATTGTACAATTACAGGGAAAACCAGCACTTTAAAAGCATTAAAATATTTTTTTATTATTTTAGTAAATGTATTACAATGTGAAATTTTCCCATTTTAACTCTTTGAGAATATACAGCCCTCAGCTGTAGCTTGCTCTATTCTCATGCCTTCTGGTTTCTCCCTGTCCAGACTGAAATTAAGGTGTCATCCATTTTCATCTGTTGCTTCTTTCCTTACACATTTCTTCAAAGCTATCTCATATAAATTCAAAATATAATTCAAAACATAATTCACAATATAATTTACCCAAACAGTGGAAAAAACCCCTAAGAGTTTGCCTAAGCCACCCAGAATTAGATGCAATAGTATCCCCAGTGATACTTGACAGTATTCCTGATGTATTTTCTATTTTATGACAAAATATGCAGATCGTCTGAATGTACTTCATAGATCTCCCAAACCAAGTAATTCTTCTATGCAACAAAGATAGAAGGTTGTCATTAATAGCTGCTTAAGACATTGAGCTGCAGCTCAGTATTAATTTGAGATGTCTAAAAACAAAGCAACATTTTTAGTCAGTAAATAATAGGATTTCATAATATTTTAAATAGTTACTTTAAAAGGCAGTAACATTCAGAAACTTGACATTCACTTCAGTATCAGTATGGGCCATTGTCCTGTTCATCTATACATGATTGTTAAATGTTTCCTTCCACAGTGGCAAACATAATATCCACAATTTGTCTTCCTAATTCATCAGAAATTTTCTTTTTAGAACTAAGACCTGAAGAAGAAAATGAAAACAAAACCCTGCTCTTTCAGGTTTCAAGCAGTGAGAAGGGATGGCTCAAGTACTCCATATTGCCAGCCACAATAAATGGAACAAGATGTTTCAACTGACCTTCCGGAGCTTCCTTTTGTGGTTGTACCTTGTCAAGTGCAAGTTTCCCCGGAGCTTCCTCATCTCTTCTGTCATGTGGTGCTCTATTACAAAACACCACATCAAGGTGAGACAGGAATTAGTCTACTGAAAAAGTCACCAAGTGTAGCAAAACTAACACAGCAGCAAGCAATGAAGCTTTAGCTAAGCTTAACACTTTAACTGATGTATCTAAATAAAACTCAGTTACAGTTCAGTTGTTTGAACTGGAGAGAGGGGGGTCAGAAGAGAATACTTACATATCCTCTTTCTCTTTTACCCACACTTCACTAACAGTGATGGGAAATTCTTTACTCTCCTTACTGTGGTGTTTTTTATCTTCCATTTCTTCCAACATCTCTGCTTCCAAATCATCGGGTTCTAAAATGGATAAAGTAATTCACCTCATTAAAAATGAATCCCAACCAAGCAAAAAGAGGGGAGAATAAACATCCTGAGAATACACTTAATTCCTTCAGCTGGAATAATTTTCTGCATTTTGCAAAAACAGGTGAAGTTTCATTAAATTGAAGTTTGTTTCTGATACCAGAAGAGTATCTTAAAGCTCCAATGAACTATATATTCTAAAAACATCAGTAACATTTCCCCAAACATCAAAAGGGTGCTGGTATCATACAGGGGAAAGAGTCCAGCACAATTGATAGGGAGAAACAAACAAAAAAAGTAAAATCAACAACAAAACATTTAAAGCACTTTAGAATTCAATTTGTGCTCTAGAGAGTTTTCGATAAGCATACAAAAATGTTTCTGAAAATTTACAAAAAATATTAGTGAATTGAATTACAACACAGACTTATAAAGCACCTCATCCTACTGGAAAGGTGTTATAAAAAACTGCACAGTGCTTACAGGAAGATACAAAAGTATACAGGTCATCACTTGAATTCAGTAAAAAAAAAAGATTGTAATTAGAATTACTCATTAAATTATGTACTTACCATCTAACATAACAGGCTTGCTCTGCACCTGGGGAGGTACAGCTCTTTTAGATTCTTGTGGTATAGTCACAACAGACTCTGTGACACCAACTGGTACTGAAGACTGAGCTCTGAGAGTAGAAAAAACCTTCTCTTCCTTCTCCTCTGATGAAGACTGATGATCTCCTTCGACAAGTTCTGCAGTACCTAACAGAAAATTATCCTATTCTTGAAAAAACGCTTTGATACAGTTGGACAATAAACTGCAATGTGGTTAATAAGATCAAGTTGAGAATTTTTGCTTCTTTAAAGGAAAACAGAAAAAATTGTATGCTTTTATTATAACTATTGCAAAGAAGAAAGCTAGAAATACTAAAATTTGAATTTTACTTCTTACATTATCATTAGTACAAGTTTCTACTTGGAATAAATATAAGTCCTTTTATCCTTAGAACAAAAAGGAGTCGACAAGAAAAAAAAAATCAACCAGTGTGGTAAGCTACCTGCTGACAAGGTTAGGACTTATCTAATACAATAGCGAGTTGATGACATCCTTTTAAAAGCCAGACCTGTTTCTATAAAAAAGCAAAGTCCAAGACTTTTCAGCAAAATTAAGTTCTTTCCCTTTCAGCACATCCTTCATGATTTCTTACCACTTGACTGAGTTTGAAATGTATTTTTCTGTTATCCACTATCAGCTTGTGCTGACATTTAGAACTGAGGCAACACACAGAAGTGGAAAGCATGTACGAAGATAAGAATATGCTTCTATAACTTCAAAATTGTTCTAAGTAGATGAACTGGCAATCTGGTACTTCCTACACTTGCAGTGCAGATAATTACCAGCTGTGCTTACCATTTATTACATCTTGTTCCTCAAGTATGTCAGTTTGCATCTGCAACTCTGCTTCTCCCAGGATCCTCAGGACTGAATCAGTAGGGCTTTTGCCCCAGACTTTCCTGTGGGGTTCACCAATATCGAGCTTAATTACTTCCCCCAGAGTCTGACCTGTTGGGACACAAACATAGAAACTTTAATAAACTGGAAAATTTTATTTACTATATACAGTCGTGTCTCCTACACCACGGTACTGCAGGTCTTGCCCCCTATCCGCGAAGCCCTCCTTCTGCGTTGAATGGCAGCTCATTAGTATGCAAATTTGCCCTGCACCCTCACACAGCCCCCCAGTGCTGTTTCGGCACGGTGCTGCTGTATATCGGCTGCTGCAGTGACCATGCTGAGGGGGGGGAAGCAGCGGAGCCACCGCCACTGTGCCTGGGAGGGGGGAAGCGGCGGAGCTGCCACCGCCCCTGGGAGGGCGAAGTGGCAGAGCCGTGGCCGCGGCTGAGCAGGTTGATTTGCATATTCAAGATAGAAAATTTGAAGATAGTCATGATGCAAAAAAGTTAAAAGCTAAGAAGGGTGTAATAGAAGTAACATTTCTGAACTGAGAAAAAAAGTTTTTCTTCTACCAATACCATCTATAGTGGTGTCGTGGTTTGACCCTGGCTGGATGCCAGAGGCCCACCCCAACTTCTCCTGAAGGAGAAAACTAAAAAAACAAACTGGAAAATAAAACTGGAAAATAAAATAAAACTGATCACAGGCAAAAGAAGCAAGGCAAAACTATAAATAAAGAATATAAAGGGTTTATTTTCTAACTAACAAGCTCAGAACTGCAAGGGAAGCATCATTTAGAAGGCAACCTTTCTCCCCCCACCCCTCCTTCTCTTACAATAGATGTAATATTCCCTTTTCCACCAGGAGAAAAAGGGGGAACATAGGGTAGGGGTAAACCAGGCAGGTTGGTATTTCTGACCAGATTCAGGGTAGGAACCATCTCTCTGCCCTTCCATAAAGTTCTCTCTCTCTCACGAGAGGGAAAGGTCTTTCATGACCCCTCCCAAGTGAGATCTCGACCTGAGGACGACAGTTCTTCTGAAAAATTCTCTGTTGTCCAGAAGTCACAGCCAGGATTGCAGCTTTTAAGTACTGGCTTTTCTGCTTCATAATGAGCCCATCCCAAAGTACACAGATCCTATCACAATGCACAAAAAGTCTGTCCAAGGATCTCTGCCGAGCTCTCAGCTAGCTCCAGGCTTCTGTCTCTGGGCTCCAACACATCAGCAGTTTGTCCAGTTTTTACCTCTCCATCTTCAGTCGTGGCCTAGATGGACTCTGCAGTACTGGTTCTCGCTCTCTCTGGTCCATAGGTTTTCACTATGGTCGGTCCAATTCACAAGCAGCAGCGGGATGCCTGGAAGAACATCTCTACCCCTTCTCTCGTGGGCCTGGGCGCCTTCAAATCTCTCAGCCTCCCGACGCAGGTTCTGAGCTGGCACGCTACATCTTACTACTGAACTTTTTTTTCTTCTCTCCCAAGTATGTTATTTGCAGAGACGCCTTTATCTCTATAACCTTGAAGGCCCTGGCAGCACGGAGAGAGCCCAGGCAAGAACTGAGCTGTTAACCCCCTCGCTACCAGAGCAGCAGAAAACCCCCTAACCATAACAAGTGGTTTGACCCTGGCTGGATGCCAGAGACTTACCAACAGCCTCTCTCTCATTTCCCCCCTGCCTCCAATACAAACAGGGAAGAGAGGACAAAAAAGCCTGAAGGGTTTTGCTATGGCAGGAATGAGGACTATTAGAAATCTCTTACTGCCACAGGCAAAACAAACTCTAAGGTGGGGATATAAAGAGTTTATTTCTAACAAGATCAGACCTTAAAGTAAGAAGTATCATCTTGACGGCACCATTCCCCTCCACCCCTCCGTCTCTTACAACAGATACCACATTCCCCCTTCCTCCAGGTGGCAGGGGGGGACAGGAGTGAGGGAAAGCCAGGCAGTTGGTGTTTCTTTGCTGCTGCTCAGTGGAGTAGGCCACTTTCCTGCATCCCATGGGGACCCTTCCATGGGAGAAAGTCTTTCATGACCCTCTCCAGCATGAATCCATCCCAGGGGCTGCAGCTCTTCCAAACACTGCTGCCTGTGGGTCACTTCACAGGGTGCACTCCTTCGGTACAGGCTGCTCCAGTGTGGGTCCCACCCCGAGGGACAGATGCTATCAGGAGAAGCTCTGCTCCAGCATGGACTCTCCTCTCCACGGGCCACACGTCTCTCCTGGGACTCTGCTCCAATGTGGGTTTCAACAGGCTGCAGCCTCCCTCCAGCATCCACCTGCTCCAGGATGGGCTCCCCTCTCCATAGGCTACAGGTGGATTTCTGCATCCCTGAGAGCTTTCCATGGGCTGCAGGGGAATAGTCTGCTTCACCATGGTCATCACCACGGGCTGCAGGGAGATGCCTGGAACACCTCCTCCCCCTCCTTCGGCCCTGGCCTTAGTGCCTGCATTTGCTGTTTCAACTTCTCACTGCTCTTCTCTGGCAGCCATGATTGTCTTCCTCCCCCTAACTTTTTTTTTCCTTCTTAAATATGTTACCACAGAGGCATCTCTATCCCGCGTGAGTTGGCCCTGGCCAGCAGTGGGTCCAGCCAGGAGATGGCTGGCATTGGCTCTGTCAGCTATGAGGGAGGCTTCCAGCAACTTCTCGAAGAAAAGCCTCCGCCATAGGCCACTCACTACCAGAAATCCAGCCACAGAAAAAGCCAATACACTATCAAAGGACTTTCAAGTTGAATATGAAACTTTCATATCTCTTTAATGCTTTTTATTATTTCTGTTAAATTAGTGCCTATTTAAAAGTCATTTACAAATAAAGTTTAAAGTGGCCATGCATTTAATTGGGTAGCTATTTGTTGAAATTATCAACTTATTTATTGAATCTCCTGCACCTTATTCCTTATCCAAGAGAATACACAAGCACATGCTTTTTAGAAGCAGATGACGTGTAACTGGCAACAAGATGATAATAATGATTACTAGTTTTATAAAGGCAAACACCACACATGCAAACTCATTTACTAATACCATGGTGACAAAAAAAAAGTACTTACACTCTGTTCCAGAAAGAGAATCTTCCATTGATAACTGAGCTACTGGAACTACCAACTCAGATCCTCCGGATTCCCATTTTTTGCGGTCCCCTACAAGTGGCTGGTCACCTTCTTGTTGTTCCTTACCATCCTCAAACCCTTCTGATTCAGAGATATTTTTACACTCCTTTTTTCCTTTCTCATCTTCTTGGGCTTTAAGATTTTGATTTAGTCTTCTCAGTATTTCTCGCTTATTCTGAAATAAGTACCAAGATAGATCATTTAAAATAGTACCTTTCTTAAAATGAAAACGGAATGAAACTGAATGCAATTTGACGTACTTGCATTGCAAAATCTGGCTTTTTTATTTCCTCCTCAGATTCCTGTACAGCAGTTACATGTTCATCCTTTAAGTCCAAGAAGTATGAAATACAAAGTAGAAGAGTATGTCAGAAAAAAATGATCTCGAGAATATTAATAGATATAATAATGAAAAATCACCTCGTAAAACCTTTCCATTGACAACTGCAGATAGAGTGAAAGAGAACGTAGCATTATTCTATTTTTTAGGAGGCTTTCCAAAGACAGAATTTCAAGGGCATCTTCCATTCTTGAACTGTTCACTACCTGAAAGTTATGAGCAAATGAATCACTCAGTTTAAACAGAGAAGTGAGTGCTCAGAGGAGGAAACATGTAGAGATAAAATTAGATATGACCTCTACAGCAAAGCACCACTAAATACCTATGCTAGGAATAAATAATTCTATAAGCGAACTGAAAAAGTGGCAAGCACAGAGGTGAGGAGCACCTGTGAAGAAAAACAGATGGGGAAAGGAACAATTTAAGCTATATATAAAAGAAACAAACTACAAACTGAAGGCAAGAATTTAGAATTTACAATTTTTGTGTACAAGGCTTGTATTCTCCATTTCTGATTGCTCTGTGCGTACTAGTTTGTAGTCTGTTATCGTCACTGCCGTGCATTACTGCAAGACAAAGCTGTAATAAATATGCTAATTATTTAAGTGTTTGTCAAAACATGATTTATTTTTCCAGCTATCAACTGACATATTTCAGTGTACTACATTTAATGTACACTCTTTAGTGCAAAGTTTCATTGTATTTCCATAATCATAGTCTCCAGGGTTGTATACAATATATAGTATCACACGACACTGAAATCTAGAAATAGCTTAGGTAAAAATACAAAAGCTAGTATTCAAATGAACATAGATTTCATTAAAAGTTTGAATTGTACGAGGTTCCACTCAGTTTCACAATTGTAACTTAAAGTAGTTGAGGTAAACATGGAAGTATGTACAATATCAGGACCAAGAGCCTGGAAAATAAAAATGAGGATGCTCTTTTAGACAACAAAAGCAGATACAAGTATCTTCAGTTATATCTTCTCTGTTACCTTCAACATATTCCTAGTCACTGAAAATGATCAGTAACATGACATAATCCTATCATTCAAAATTCCATCAAATTACAAACTCCCTAAATCCTCTCTTCAAGAATGATGAAAATGCTGAAATTTGATGTCTTCTCCCATTAATCATCCCTCCCTTGAACAAAATGGAAATTGCAGCCTGGGGTTCATCATAAACTATTTTGTTAAAAACACGAATTTCAGTTTCAGTGTACAGATGTATTTCAACAACTTTCAAGCTTTTGTTTCTTTTGCTATTTTTCCCTTTTCCCTAATAAGAAGCAACAAATGTCTTTAACATTTTTTTTCTATCTAACCTACACATTTTTGCAAAAATTACTTTTTCAGTCAGTATTTATTTTCTCTCCAGTAACTTTCCACGCTTAGCAAAAGTACCTACCACACCCACTTCCTTCAAAGCATAAGTCATGGAGA
The DNA here is from genome assembly GCA_013390025.1 of Pitta sordida. Classification (NCBI taxonomy): domain Eukaryota; kingdom Metazoa; phylum Chordata; class Aves; order Passeriformes; family Pittidae; genus Pitta; species Pitta sordida. Next base: position 60,084 of record WEKX01017745.1, read on the forward strand.
TGACAGGTACACTGGGCTTCACTGGAAGCTCTGGCTCAGGAAGAGCTGCTCCAGGTTCTTGTAGTCCATTCATAGGACTCTCTTCCGTAGCTTCCCTATGAAAAGGCACATCAGGATTCTTGACCCCTTTTGCGATCAGCTGTATAGATTCAATTAAAAAAGTTAAATCAACAAGTTAACTTCAAGATTTTGCATGTTGAACACAGTATTATCAATTAGACTCATGTAATCCTTCCAAAAAGACAATAATGCCACACATTTTCACACAAAAGGCAACTGCCAAATGGACATGTGAACTACAGTCTTACCTCGACTATCTGCACATAATTATTTGCTGCTTCACCTATTTGCGAAAAATTAATCAGTTATTCATAAATATTTTTGGTTGACACATGCGCAGTTGTTCTGCTTCACGGAGGGGCAGCGCTGCTGCTCCCCGTGGGGCAGGTGGGCAGCACCTCTCACTCAGTGGGGAAAGGCAGAGATGGCTCCCTTCTGAGTGTTACAAAAGTTACGTGGTGTTTATAGTCCTGTGGCACTGTGAGACAGCATGTGTCTATGTGTCGGTGTGTCTGTTTCTATGACTACAGGCAGGGGAGTGGAACACCCAAGCCAAGCTGCATACCTGCATATGTTCGTTTGAATAGCCTCAGGCAAAGTGCTCCTTCCAGCTTCAGGAGCTCAAGGGAAAAAACCCTTTAACTGCCACGCTCCTGGCTGCCGGGNCTCCCCGTGGGGCAGGTGGGCAGCACCTCTCACTCAGTGGGGAAAGGCAGAGATGGCTCCCTTCTGAGTGTTACAAAAGTTACGTGGTGTTTATAGTCCTGTGGCACTGTGAGACAGCATGTGTCTATGTGTCGGTGTGTCTGTTTCTATGACTACAGGCAGGGGAGTGGAACACCCAAGCCAAGCTGCATACCTGCATATGTTCGTTTGAATAGCCTCAGGCAAAGTGCTCCTTCCAGCTTCAGGAGCTCAAGGGAAAAAACCCTTTAACTGCCACGCTCCTGGCTGCCGGGAAGCAGCAGGGGATGTCACAGTATTCCAAATTGCCATATTTCTGGCAATAATTTGCCATATTAATGTCTGGCCAGTATTCATGGATTTAACATTCCGCAGGACCACCACAAGACCCAAAACCCGCGAATCCGGGGGCATCAGTTTATCAGCTTCACATGCTGCTTTTTCTAGTCATAATATTTCTAGTTGGACTTATCATTCAACAGCACACAGAAGTAAAAGAAGATAAAATACACTTTGGTAAGTATTTCTTAATAAAATACTTCAAGTAATCCTAATAATTTTTAGGTTTGATATTCTTAAATTCTTCCTGCAAGCATACCTAAGGTCAGGCTTCTGAATTCTGACTGACACAAGATACTCTTCTCAGTTTCAGAAGACTAATGGTCTCATCTTGAGAGTATAGCATTCCAGTTATACAAAAATACAACCCTACATACTACGACTGCATGTAACAGATTTATTTTCTTACATGTTCTTCCCAGGCTTTTTTCTCTCTTTCATATGCTTCTTTTCTCTTTCGCTCTAACTGTTCCTTCAGAACTGCAGCTCGAGCACTTGCTTGGGCCTACAGTGAACAAGAAAAAACCCACCAACTTAAAATCATTAGCAACCTATTTTATCTCATGGAACATTTTAGGAAGAAACATTCTTGGATTACTTATCATCCTTCCTCTCACTTAGTACTATATAGACTGTGAAAGGAAGACTTCACTGACAAAATCACCTCACAATTATAACTGACCTTCTATGTTGAAATAATGGCAACTCCTTAAAATTTAATTACAGTTCTTGATTTGCATGGTTATACTTTTAGTGTATATAGTTATCTTAATCAGAGCAATGTAATATTAGAATCTCTACTTAAAATTAGCTTTGAAGCCAAATGCATTAATCACAAAATATGAATATTCAGTTTAAATTTTACCAACTTACACAAACACAAAGTTTCAGTTGCTGTTTCTCCTCTAGTTTTCAGGTTAGACATAATGTTGCCCTCTTTTTATATTGCTCTTTGCAGATGATGGGGGAAAAAATAACAGAATAGATAAGAGTAATACTTGCTATGTACAGTATGGTAGAAATAGTTATTGATATAAAAATATCACATGGAATAAAGTTCCAAACACAGGATTGCTGTGAAATGCATTTGGTTTTAGATGTGCTTCATCATAGGGCTATATAGCTCACATTCCACTCCACATGTAGCCCATGTAAGGAATATTGTCTTCCTTTATTCTTTAAGTAAAAAAAAGTTGTTTTCTTTTAGAGTACATCTTCCTTTCCATTTCAGTCTCAAAATGCTATTAGTTATACCAAATTGCCTTTAGGACTAAAGATATCCTAGAGATAAATCTCAAAGGCAGGGAAAGGGAAAATACTTGATTAACCAGGATAGACTACACCATGTCTCAGCAAATTTTAAAATTTTTGAGATAAAAGAGCTGAACAGAATTGTTTCCTCAACACAGTTTAAAAAAAACTTGTAGTGGATATATAACAAACTATTGACAGCAAAATGAAATGTAAGAAAACTTCGTGAGGTCTGAAACAAAACTAAAACCAGTAACTTCCATCTGCTCCCACTCCACCATTACCTTCTGCACTTCTATCTTTTTGCGTTTCCGTTCTGCTTCCTCACTTGACTCTTGTCCATCAGAACTGGCAGCTTCACTCTGGAAAGTAAAAGTCTTCAGAGAATTTATCTAATATCATTAGTTCATGTATTTAACACCTGAGTGACATAAGTCACTATTCAGATCATTTAAATTAATTGTATGACTAACATGGGTCATAACTTCACTAGGTAACTCCTCACTTAAATGCAATGTCTACTTGGAGAGAACCTCATCTCTGAAATAGTTGGGGGCTTAGTTTATTTGTTTGGTTTAGGAAGAGGATTGGTAATATGCCTTGTTTCAAGGAAAGTGACCTAACAATGCTGGGTGCTCCCCTGTCACCCATTATCACTGTTGCATGTTTTGCAGGTGAGGTATACAAGAAAGTTTGATACTCTAGCATTTCAGTTTTGTTCTCTAAGTGCTTAAAAAAACCCCATGGAATAGGGGCAGGGAAATGGTAACAAGTGAGAATATATAAGGTCTATCTTTGAAAACTGTTTTCAATCTCTCTTACTTCTTTCCACGGCCTCTGCATAGCCTATTTACAGACTGTTAGTCTGACAGTACCACACAAGGTTCTGACCGAAGCTCTCTTTTGTTCATTGACAACTTGTGCAGATCTTTTATATAGAACAAACTATTTAGAAGGCCTAATTTGGCAAAACACAAGCAAGAATTTTAGGTAGCCTTTTAAGTAAAAATTGAGAAACTAAGGTCATGCCCATACTGGCTTCAGCCAGATAACAGGAAAGAAAGATGACTGGAAAGAACACTGGAGATAAAAAACTTCAGAAAAATAATGTGACATACCTCATAGGCAAAGGAATGAATATATATATTCATGTACTGTATATAAAATAGGACACTATAAAGTAACAGTGATCAATATAAAATTATCAATCAAAAATAAGAAATAGATGTATCTGTGACCAGGTCTGGTCTGAGATGATATTCCCCTAGTTGTGAGCCTCCACCTTAAAGTTTGCATCCTCAGGTCATCTGAAAAAAAAATCCTCTTAAACATGGTCTCTGAGTTCTGAAAATGAGTTTAGGCCTATTTCCTGGAAATATATGAACCTGTTCTCTATTCCTTTGCAGCTGACATACCTTCTGGGGCATACATCACTTCCCCAGGTAAGGTATAGCCACTGGGAAAGGAAGTTAGTTATTAAGCCACACGGGGAATGTCATGGTCACAGTAACAGTATTTTTGTTTGATTTTACTAGCACAAGGTATCCTGGCCTCCAGATAAGAGGTTTCTGGAGAGTACCTTTACTTCTGCAGTTAACCACACTGAAGTATTCAAGATTGTTTTTCAACCAACCTCTTCTCCACGAAGTTTTGCTCTAATCTGTTGACGTTCATTAAAATTTTGTAGCCGGATCTGTCTCAATCTTGCCAAATATTCCTAAGGCACAGAAATACAAAATAAGTTTCAGGTATACAGAAACTGTCTCCAAGATGGTTAACTTAAAATACACCTAATTCCACAAAAAAATAAGATGGGTGAACCCCCTGCCACTATTGCTATCACTGTATTAGCATTTAATAATCTCCAGAAAAAACTCTCATGTAATGAAAATAAAGAAAATGAGAATGTATGTTTCCCAGTATTAAGCTATAACTACACTTTGGCTAGGAAAAGTTGTATTTATCACAATAGGATTAAGATAAACTTTCATAGAATAACTCTGAGACAGACTGATGTACACAACTATTATTTTGATTATTTTAAAAAAAAAAACAAAACAATCAAACACACCCAAATTTTAGAACTTTATACAGTAAATTATTTCCTATAAATTATAAAGTCCTTTAATTTTGTTTCACAGGTGAAACTGATACCTAAAAACAAAGAAAGAAAGGAAACTGGGCACAGCCAAGGTCAAAATAGTGCTATTTGTGTGATGAGCAAAGTGGCAAACATGGCAAGCATACCTCTTCCTCCTTGTTTCTGGATTTCCTTCCTCTTGCAGACATGGGTTTGCCTCCATAGGTATCTGCCACATTTTTCAGTGTATCCTGTTTGCCATTTAATGGAAGCAAATTTAAGGTGACTGAGGTGGTGAAATTATCTGCTTTATCCAGTAACTGTTCACTTACAAGACGTCAAATCCATCAATGATCTGTGGTGATAACCCTTTCCCACTTCCATGAAACATATTACAGCAGTAACTAAAAATCCTGAGTAGCCAAAGAGAGAGACTAGAGCTTTAAGAACACAGATGCCCTGACCCTGCAATTCTGACTATATTATGCTATGTTAGAAAACTTAAATTGTGATAGGCATGAGTTTTCTACATCTTGATTACCTATATAAAAACGGTGGCATAGGGTTTGGATTTCTGTCATTGTTGAGACAACCCTAAAACAGAGAAGAATTTTTGTATGTTCTTAGATTAAGCTTTTTCACAATGACCTGTTTTTTTAAACATACAAGTAGCATTCTCAAAAATCTAATAATTAAATCCAAAAATTTAAATATCCACATTACATCTAACAAGCTGTGTTAAATGCCTAATACACATACAGTGTATAGTCTTGGTTCATGTGATGTGCTCTGTTACCAAACTCACCCAAAGGATTTCAACCTTTAAGGAAGTTCTACACAAAACAGTATTGAAAAAAACCCCTGAATTATTTTGCTCATGATACACCACAAACCTTTACTGAACGGGTTAAAAAACCCTTGATATTTTGCTCAACATACAATAAAGACAGTGAGAATATATGATAGATCTTCTGCCTAATAAAATGTCAGAGCTTCGTCAAGCTTGAGTGTAGAGAACCACCAGTAAGTAAATACTCCAGTTAAATTTTTGATAGGGAGAAGTGAATCCAAATATTCTGGTTAAATAATCTCTCAGATTAATCAAACTCAAAGCTCAGAGAGGAAGTACATTACTAAACTTCTGTGCTTTAGTAACCAGGGGATCAGAGAACAAATCAAAGGAACCATCTTGCGGGTAAGAAGTTCCGATATATTAATGAAGACTCCATGAATGCTGGTTTCAGCCTAAGCATTAAGTCTTACAAAATGGAAAGGAGTAGTTTTTATATTTACCTTTTCATAAATATTTATTTTTATTTTTAACATTTTAATGCATGTTCCTGAGCTTTATAAAAACTTATCGGCACTATTCAACAAACTTCATTGTTCTTTGTTTCACATTCAAGTTAGTTTAGGTATTTTCATCATTGATGGCGATTCATGTCACCACTCTTAGACAAGAAAGAAACTGGAAGCAAGATTTTTGAGAACTAATTCTCCTTCTGTAGATTGTTAACTTTTACTAATCTGCCTATATTAAACTTTTCAAAGACCAGGACTGATGTTTTGTAATGTCACACAGCTACAGTGAAGGAGGAAATTAGGTCACCAGCTGTCTTAAAAAGAGATGTCTGAAAGCATCATCAACTCAACTACTGAGTCAAGCTTTAGATTCTCAGTTGAAAATTAAAATTCACAGCAAAAATTCTGTATTTAAAAGGAGATGGGTAAATTAATGCCAGTCATTTGTCTTTATATGACAAAAGTCTGCCTTTTAGCTAATGATTTCTCCTCTCAGATCAACATTGTCCACACAACAGTCTCATCCCTGTATGAGAACAGCTGCCAGCTGGCCGAATTATTTTCCTTCACAAACAGAAGGAAGATGCTGAGAAATTCTGCCTTAAATGATGAATCCAGTACACGGATTTGGTACCCTGGCTTCAAGTCGTAAGTCTTAAACATCTGGAAGTTACTTTTTAAACTGTTCAGTAACCTACCTGTTTTATTACAGGAGCCATCTAAGAATAAAACATCTGAGCTCAGTTGAACACACCAGAGAAAACTGAGAAACCTGAATACTTGGGTATCTTGCATAAACTGATCTCACATATTTCTATCAATGCCAATGAAGTCACGAACAAAATGAAAGCAGGTAATACTAAGGACTTGTCCAAGAAGAAGCAGTCTTAACAAGAACTGTTCCTTTTTTCAAAGTTATTTACTAGTCTTGAAGGTTTGAAAAAATAGAGCCACAGTTTTAAAACATATATACTAAGAATGCTTCATCGTCAAAGCAGTGAATCAACATATCTAATTGCTTAGGTGAAATAATCCCTAACATTAAGACCCGGCTGTAAATCTCATTATCAGGTTTAACTTGGGAGATGCTTCTATGAATCTGCAATTGGTCTCATCTCACTGCAACTCCAGCACAGTTTAATTTCAGCAGCTGACAGAGATATTGTCACTTGATTGTATATGAAATAGTGTAGACAAGCATTCAAATAAGCGAAACTCTCCATATTATGAAAATACATAATTCAACCACAAAGTCCTAGCATAGATGAGTCATTTGCAAGTACATATAAGTTTTAACCTTCCTAAAGGAATACTGAATTTAGAACTCTAAGCATAAAGAACATTTTGTGACAGCATCTACAACTTAATCCCTAAAGAATAAAGGTTTTATAAAGGTCAACACTGACAAACATGATGACTTTATACAGAAAAACCCTGCATATTCACGGTTTGCATATTCGCATATTCAATTAGTCGTGATCGGATTTTCAGCGAGTTGTGCGACTGCACACGTCATAGTGTCCCAGACCCCAGATTCCGCAGCCGGGAGGCACCAAAAGGCGCTTCTTTCACTTTAATGAGGTGCTACAGTGCGAGCCCTGCTCCCAGGACTGCCCTCCAGACATAATTAGTGGAGGGTGTGTGGCTATGGGCAGCGGGCAATTGAATATTCATGGGTTTGGTATCTTCACGTATTGCATAACTCGCAGGACCTGCCCAGACCCATCCCCCGTGACTCTCAGGGGTGGTGCTCTGTAGTATCTTTTCAATAATCAGAACATGTTTTCCTAAAACACATTACTATGTCTGGTCAGTAGCTGTAAGAGTTGAATCAAACTTCATTTTAGGTTCAAGCTACTGTATAATACAAAGTTTAATTTTAGCCAAGACTCTAAAGTTATAAACAGAAAAAATGTAAATGAATGTTCTAAAATTCACAATACCAAGTAAGACACATGCAAACAAAGTTATTTTCCTTTGTTTTTAAGTTTACAGTAATGAGAACTGTATTGCATAATTTTATTACTTTTTGTAATAAAATTGTTTTTAATAAAAGGTTTTTGATAACTTCCTGTTATCTCTCTTTTTTTTTAAATACTTAAGGAAAATATTTAGTCAGCATTTCATGGTTATGTTACTACTTTAAAGACTCTTAAAGCATGCCGAAACAGTAATATACATAGGAAGACCAGATGTCATACCATGTGTCCCTGAGCTCGAGCTTTGTTCTCCATGGCTTCCCTCTTTCGTTCCCAGAATTCTTCAACTTGCTTTGCTCTATCTGCAGCTATACATCCTTTTTGCCTGAGTAATTTCAACACACCAAGATGAAAGGCTCTGAAATATTACACTCTAAACACCCCCCTCCCGCATTTATTCTAGCTAGAACAGACACAGAAACAAAGCAATTCTCCATGAGAAAGACATCTTCCAGAAATGTCTTTCATCAGCCTAAATACAAGTCAGACTGTATTTATGGGAGAAAATAGGCTTGGTAAGTTAGAAGAACAACTAAAAAATAATATTAAACACTGTGTTTTCCTTCCAAATACTTGTCATGAAAACAAAAATTAATGTCAGGAGACAATCTCGGTGTGATTATTTCTGCAAGTGTCTCAGCTTGTTTCATTATTGTTATCATTTGCGAAAACTCTTTCAAGGTTTCCCTTTAGAGATGAGCAAGAACTCACACATGAGCTAATCAGTAAGGTCAATACTGCAACAGCCTTTCAAGATATTTAGAGTAAGAGCTTCTACCACTTACACAATTAGTATGCTGCTATTATTATCAGTGTTCTGGCAACTTCTTTTGGGAAATCTTGGGGGATTTTTTTATTTGTTTCCAAAAGGACTGTGAAGGAATTTTCCTACCTTAGAATCAGCCATAACAAGCTGGCTGGTTTTTGACAATTTCCACCCCAGGTCATGGACCTGCTTGGGAGGACAAGGCAGGTATGTCTGATTTACCAAAAGTGAGCACCCAGCAAGTCTATGACAGCATTCACAACATTGTTTTGTAGAGAAACCAGTTTCTGACAAATTGGTTTCAAGTGGACTCAGGAAATTAAAAAAATAACTAAACCCCTGGGAAACAGTGTAAGATATTCTAACAAATCGTAGAATGATGAGGACTTTCCTAGGTTCCCCTGGGTCCCATTAAATTGAGGAGTATTGGGGGTTCAGCAACAGGCAGGAAGAAATTGGAATAAGCTGATAGCAATAATCCATCAGGCTGAATCAGTTAAAGAAAGAATCATTTTGCAATAGAGGAAGCTATTGCTAACAATTCATTAATTCATTAGAGCACTAATTAGAATCCTTGCATTTTATTTTTTATTTCCCCCACCCCCAAGCACCGAGGAAATGAAAATGTGACCATATGCTACAATTCATTAAGAGAAAGACAGACAAAACTTCCTTGGTACAATAAAACAAACATTATAGCTGCTCTGAAAAGGCAAGACAATCCACCCAGATGTTACTGTAAAAGTAAAGAAACACTTGATAATCTTTGTATACACATATCTTACTCACCACAAGATTTTTACTCTAGTTTTTAATTATGTATGAACTCAATTGGTAGACAGTGAAATCTGTCCAAAACCCTGTCATGCAGTAGAAGTTTGCCATAGCTTCCAGTGTTGGAGGAGAGCTGCTTCCCATGCTAAACCAAACAAAGCCAAATCTATGTTCTCAAACCAAATTTACAGGAAAAACTTATTTCAACTACATTCTAAGATGCTTTTTCCTACTCTAAAGTTGTGTGACACAGTTCATGAAACATTTCACTTGGATTTCTTCTGGGCTGCACTTCTGTCCAATAAACAATTTTTAAGGATTGTTGATGCTGAATATACTGAGCTTTACACTAAGTGATAGTGTAAGTAGGGAGACAGAAATTTGAAAGACTTCTCAGCTCATTTAATATATGCTTTAAATTGCCTTTCTTTAAAATGTTCTTGCTATTTATATTCTTTATTTGAGCTAACAAATAAAGTGCTAACAAACACGTATTTTGCCTCCAGCTGAAAGAAAAAAACATAGGACAAAATTCCTGCTAGACTAGCTATAATTACAAAATTGATTTTAGACAATAAAATACAAATTCTTAACACATTTAAAATGCTAAGAAACAATACGCCAACTTAAGGCTAATGGTAATTCAGTTTATAAACAGGAAAAAACCCAATCTATCTGTTTTGAAACTTCTGCACAGTATTTTCATGGAGTGCTTATGAATTCTAAATTCTAAAACCAATTCTAAATTGGTTTCTCTTCCTGATCTCCATGCCATTCATAATTTGCAGACCTCTGCTACAGTTTCTCTTATTTTTAATACATTTAAAACAGTTTATCCAAGTGTAGAGAAGTATCACATAATATTGTCAAATGTATGAGACAAGCTGTTCCCTAATCTAGGTAAGATTTGGAGATTCTGCACTTTCTGCAAAGCATTGAAAATAAACAGAGGAGGAGGTAAATATACATATGTAAATTACATTAAAATAAAGTACATTATATTAAAATACAGCTGGCAAAATACACCTTCCAAATTGGCTTGTACCAGGAAGAATGTCAATTATCTTAAATTACTATAAAGAATATAAAATATACCTCAGAGCATTCAAAATTGTAATATCCATGTTAGACCTGTTATGCTATTGCTGTGAATGCTAAGACAGTAAAAAAACTATAAAAGCAAATATATATTCTATTAGAACCTAAAATTGAATAAAATTAGTTTAGAATAACAAATGTTTTCTTTGGTCACTTCCTTTTCCTCACACTAACTCCATTTATTTCTTCCTTCACAGAAGAAATCATTGGCTTTGCAGAAGTTTAAATAACAAAGGAGAAAGTTTGTCCCTCTAGGAATTTTAGTTAGTAATGCTCATGTACTAAACCTCCAGAAAAAACCAGTATTGTCCCATTCACTGGTCACAGCTGCAAGCACAATTCTTTGGGCAATATTAACAGGTGTGAAAGACAGTAAAGGTTTTGAAGAGCCTATTTAAAAGAATAAAATAATTAAAAATAAATCGATACTTGTTTAGAATCCTTTCATAGATAAAAATATTCAGGTTATAGTAATTAGAATCAGATATTCTAATTTTATATTTGAATACCAAATGAGAAGTTGCACACCATTATAACAGTGATCAATAAACAGGAGCTTACAACTCTGAGATCATTCTAGACACCTGTTACCAGCAACCACATTAAGCCATGAATTTTGTCTGAAATCTACTTCAGCTACATCTTCTTAGTAAACCATTTTTTTCCACTTGGAGAAGTCAAGGTTTCCGTTGGTTCTAAAAGAGTTGTGGTCTGTGAGTGACTAACACATAAACAGATGACACAGTACTAATGGACAAAAGTGCTTTTGAGACATGTCCAACTACTAAATGAAACCAGACAGAACAAGAATCTAACAGAAAAGGACAGACTTATGGATTATCACAGTCCAACCTGTTTGCACTGGCTTGCTTAGACACCTCCTTCAATCTTTTCACTTTTTTCCTAACTGCACCAAGATCAGGTAAATGGTGATGACCTGCAGGTCCCCTAGGAACTCCTGGACGTGTTCCAGGTGGAATTCCTCTGTAGATAAATGTGTACAGTGACTTTCATTATTTTCATCTAAAGCAGACTGCATGTAACTTCTAATAGAAGGTAGCCATACCTTTCAATAACTTCTCGGTCTTGTAGTTTCGCCCTCAATCTGGCTTCCCTCTCTTCAGCTACTCTAACGTTTTCCTTTTGCTGTTGCATCTGGTCAAAAATAGCATGATAGTGTTCATAGTGTCCTCTGGAAGACACAGGAAAAGGACCAACACCACCTCCACCAACATAATACGGTGCCTGGAAACCAAAAGGGGTAGGGTGGAAATCTTAAATAGCAGTTTGAATAAGCCCTCCCAATTTTCACCTCTTCAGCAGAATAACAGCATTAACATATTCTGCAACAATTCTGAACTGGTTCTAGTTTTATCCCTGGCATGTCCCTATTTTAATGAACTGCAAGATAGATAAAGTAAAAATTTATTTTTCTGTTATCAGTCCAGAATAAAACACCATTTAACTTTCCTCTAGTAAAAGTCTAGTTATACATGAGACATCTGTCGCACATTTTGGAAGTAATTGATAACAAATCCATTGAAATGTAAACAGAGATAGAAAATTTTACATAGAAAAAATCAAAGTTTTAGGACAAAAAGCTATACAATAACAACTGAAGTTGATTTGTTTAAGAATCCCTTTGCTACCAACCTAGAATTTGATTTCAACACCAGAATTGAGATGTTTTTGTACAAAAGCTCAGATCATGGGAACATCTACCACAAGCTACTGTTTATGTGAATTATCCCTGTCAGTATCAAAGAACTAGAAGTCCTGCACAACCTTTGTGTGAAAATAATGAAAAAATTAACATTTCAAGCAGCTATGTATAGTAGTAGCCAAGGATGAATGCAGAAAATGTGAAACTGGCAAAACAAGGTTAAGGTTGTCAGCACATGCACAAAAATGTTCCCTTTACACCTGGCAAAAGCAGTCAAATAGCCTACGGTAGTGAATCTACACAATTTGTTTTAACAACAGCAACAATCTGCCTTCCAGAGTGCCCTGAAGTATTTTAAATAAATTTAAACAGGTGAGTGCAGATACGGCAGGCTTAAGATAGCCTATTTAGGAGACCTTGAAAAGACTATATTTGACAATGGAATTTATCATTAACAGCCTGTAGAACTGTTACAGTCCCTGCTAGAAGCACAAACCCAAATCCAAATCCTTGCTACCTCTTTCCCTACTTGCCCTCAGACACAATTGCCAGCAACCAACCCCAAAAGACAACAGGAGGACAGAATCATGCCGTGCATGCCCCAGCTATGCTCTCCTAAGAGGCTGGATGGCCCGTGTTACTGGAGAGCTTGAACCGTGCTATTGGACACACAGCCTTCTTGCTGCAGAAAGGGAAATGATAATTAAGGCAAGAATAACAGAATGTGGAAACCTGAAGTCATGGTAAGCTAGCAGCTTTGCAGTAAGCTTTGTACTAAACTATCCAATTTGGAGAATACATTTCAATTTTTTTTTTTTTTTTTTCTGTCTGCCATGNGGATAAATCAGAAATTATTTCTCCTTTAACATGGGTGGAACCTCATTTTAACAGATGTAATCTCTCTGAAATACATATTCTTACAGANTCTGCCATGTTTTACACCAGGGACAGCAAAAACAGGCACAGCCACTGGACCTCAGTTTCCCTCAGTAACTGAGAATACTGATAACAGCTGTAGCTGTAACAGACCACTTCAAACGTTTGCAGTAAAACTCTCAAAGTTCATCAGAAACATTGTGCTCAGGAACACATGCATCTCTTGTCCAAACATGACAATGAATGCATATCGAGCTGTATGGAAGCTTGTATTGTGGCCTAAACTTGAGAGAAAGAACAGCAAATGAATCAAACTATATTTTTTGATTTTTTTTCATTAAATCAGGACCCAGTAGTTTTTAAACTACTTAAATTTGTTTTTGTATTTAAGCTTTATATTTAAGCTTTACTTAGAAGATGTGTGGCACACACCCAAAGATGATGTATATTTGCAAGTGAAATATTTAATAAGCAGCTACTAAAACCTGGGCAGTGTTTGTGTATCCCTCATTTTTGTACAGAACAGTAATAAAACTTTCATTTGGACTATACTGCTCACAGAGACCTTGCTTACAAAAATGCTAGTAAACTTGTTTATGCTGAGTATTTTTGTAAGACTCACTACCACCACAACAAACAGCTGTGTTTCAGTCCACTTGTTTTTGTCAGACAAATTTACAGCACAGAACTGGTTAAATTCCTGCACTGGCTCTGTCTGATGAAAGTACCCACACGGCTCTATTCAACTCATTTCATGAGACTCCTTCCCACAACAGATATGTTTCCATGAGACTACCACATGCACAAATAAACAAAAAGGAACTGTCATAGGAATCAGATTAAATTATGCAGGAAGCGAGTGGTTAAACAGCACACTGCATTCAGAAAAAAAATCAGATTTACTCAGGATTTTTTACCCCCTCGCTTAGATGCAAGTGTTTAATACTGAGAAAGAGGTCCATTATTATAAAACGAGAACCTGGAAAAAAAAAATTCACGAATAAACTTGAATGTGAAAGAAGCTGTTCATGCATAGATTCAACACAGGAAAAGTAGCAAAAGCGGGTGTGGCAATAAGAAAGTGGTGCATGAAAACCATTACTGGCAGAAAGAGAAGAGATTGAGAAATTCAGTAAGCACTAAAAATGAAAATTGAACATAATCTCTAAAAGGCCAGGGAGGAGCTGTTACAGTTTCTCTTAAATTATCTGTAGATTAATAATGGGCACCCCCAAGAGTTGTCCTCCAAAAGCAGATCTTTCTGAAAAGAGAAGACCATGCCAGACAATCAAAGGTGGGGGGAAGAGACTACACCACATTTCTGCATCTGCTGCCAACCTTAACACCACTTCCACCTGAACCAAGCTCACTCCTCCATCCTTGTTCCCTGGCTCTGTTTATTCGTTCCATCTGAAGGAGAAAACAATACAGGAAAACAAAATTCAAGGAACCACTAGTAAAAATTGAACTTCACTATTAACACATTTTAAACATATTTTACCCTTTCTTTTTCCAATCTTCTCAATTCATCTGCCTTCAGTAAACTGATCTGCAATACGTAAGGATTAAACATGTTTAGTAACTGGGAAATCAAACTACTACATATTCTTATACAACACATAACTCCACAAGATATTTCATTAAAATTACTACTGGGGAATAAAGAAAAGTCTCAAGAATTTGTCTACCTGCTTTTTCTGACGTTTCTCTTTTTCAGGCAATTCTAACCTTTTCTTTTTAGAAGGTTCCTGAAAAATAAGAATATAATTTGGTATTTATTACTGAGCCATTACTCTGTCAAGATGGGTTATTACTCCAATTGCTGGTATATGTCCATGAAAATTAAAAACAAAAATAAATAAAGCACTGTTATATAATGTTTGGGAAAAAAGCAACAAAAGTTTGAAGGTTGTGTTTTGTCATTCTTCCTCTGAATTTCACTTTTGCACAGTTTGAAAATTAACAGATGATTTCATGATACCTCAAATATTTTCATCCTTTCTTCTACTGCAATCATTTTCTTCAAAGGGGTTGGAAAGACCTGCATAAAAGGCGAAACTTCAATCAAATTAGACACACGATGCCAGAACAAGAGAAAAATTCTAATGGGGAAAGAAAAGTATCTTAAACCCACCGCTGAGTGTGCACAAGATGGGTTTTAAAATACACTTGATTATTCAGGAGATTGTAAGTAAAGGGTAGTGGTAGGATCTAGACGTAAATGCTACCATAATTGTTCATCCTGTACTAAAAGTTCAGACTCAAATATTTTTACATCTGTTTTGTCTTAATTTTTCTTCTCTGGTGGTATCACTCTGCATTACAATCTTTTTTTATTATAAGTCTTTGAAGATGCCTAAATATTAAGATTCTCTTATTAGGAGAAAAGATTTCTTAGGTTATCCTAGGGCTCTTTTGCTTGGTTCTAACTCTAACCAAGGTTCTTGTTACCTATGGAATGTAAGAACAGAGCCACCACTGAATACCTGGTAAAGCAGAAGCTATACTTAAAAAAACATACAGCTTACTCTAATATTCTCAAAAAAGCAATGGTTGCTTTTAAAGCATTTTTCTTCTGACCACACTAGAACACAGAGAGCACTTCAGAGTATTTTCTTTCAACAACCTATAATCCTGTCAAATGGGTACTTTAAAAACAAGTATTTCAGAAATCAGAAACCTTGTATTACTGTAATGTTAATGTAATATCACTAAACAAAGGAGATGACTGTTACATGCTCCTTCAAAAAGCCAGTTGAGAGCTGCAAACTCAAATTACCATGGAACAACAAAAAGAAGAACATTTATATTACATTGTAGGCATTGTCTCTATCCTACCTCTTACCCCTTATCACTAAGTAAAATTTACATAAATTGCACTGTTACTGACTCCTTACACACAGGAAGAAGATACTTCCAGTCTCTTCCTTGCCACTTTAAGTCCCTACACAAGTTGGATCAGGGTTGGCTGGTGAAACCAATTTTAAAGAGCAGCAGACAGTTGTGCAACCAAGTCTTAAACCACATAAACCTCATGATCTCCTGAGGACACAGAAGAAGTCTTTGCGTTCCCTTCTTCTTGGTCTTTTTTTTTTCAAACTGTGCATCACAAGCCAAAGGCTTTTGTGATCAATGAGCTTTTCCCTAAACCTCTGATAACTTTTGAACCTTACATATGATTTGTATCTCAAGAATAATTTTCTATCTACCTCTCGAATTCTATAGATGGATACAGATGTTATGTTCCCTGAAGTGCCATGGAGAAAGGGAAAAAAACCCCAAACAAACAAACCTCACAACAACAACATTACTTCTTCAGAAGAAAATTTGAATCTCTTGCTGAAATGGGAACTCTTTGGTTGCTAGTTGTTTAGCCTGTGCACGTATCCCAAAACTACTCTGTCATGTTTTCTTATGGTGTTGAAATTTATAGAAAAGGAAAAACTCTTCTGTTTTTTTTTATTCTTTCATTTTCTCTCTCTCTCTCTCTCTCTCTCTCCCTGCTTGTTTTGTTTTATTCTTTCTGGTGCAGAAAGGGGTAGCAAAACCACTCCCCTGGAAAGGAAGGGAGAGGAGGAGGGAGGCGGGCTTTTTGCAGGGCTTGGGAGAGGGGACAGCTCTCTGGCTCTGTGGTGCTCAGCGCAGGAAGGAAAAACACTTGCAGCAGAAGCTTCTGGACGACAGCAGCCTTGCAAAATGGGTTTATTCTCCCCCACCCTTTTTCCCTTTTCCCCCTAGGGGGTATCGCCAGTGAGTCCCTGTGCCCCCACTGGTTTCCTTGCCCCAGCCCCCGTTTCTCATTTCCCCCTCCCTAACTGCAAGAGCACCCCCCCTCCACCTTGGTGCCTGCATGGGGTTTTTTTGCTCTCTCTCTCTCTCTCTTTGCATTCTGTGTTTTTTCTCTCCATGGCTGTCCCGGGCTCCGGAAAACCCCCCACCATTTTGCACGTGTTTGAACCTTTGTTCTCATCCCCTTGCTCGGGAGCGCCCACCCTCCAGAGAGCGGTACTGCAGCTGCGGGGCTCCCCAGCACCATCTGACGGCCAGAGGAGAGCCACTGCAGCTCCTGCCTAATACAGCGCCCCCTGCTGCATCCCGGTGGTACAACACGTGGAAATTAACATTCAAGGTGAAAGACCTTGGGGTTGGGAAAATTAGGGATTGCTGTTGTTACTGATTTATATGTGACTGGTTTACCTTCCTTTTCTCCCTAGTTCTCGTCCTCGACATTCCTTAATCACCACACATTCAATTTTCAATATACATTAATAAAGTTGGTGTTTTGACCTCTGGCTAGTCTCTTGCCAATTAATAACCACACTTAGTGGCCTCTAACGGTCACATACGCACAGCATAAACATCTCCAGGCCATGCATTACTTAAAGGAATAAAGAGATAGAGACTCAATATTATGTAATAGGGAATGCAGAGAAGACGACTGGAGGAAGGATCAGAAGTACTGTGTATGAAGATATACAGAATCACAGAATACTATGAGTTGGAAGGGACCCACAAGGATCATCTAGTCCAACTCACCATCTAACACCCGTACAGAGACCAAAAGCACACCCCAGAGTAGTAAACATAAACCTAGATCACTCACAGGCGCACAGTCCACTCCAAGCCAGGAGAGACCCACAGGACCGTCCAGCCCTACACCCCACAGCTAGACCATGTCACTAAGCATCTCATCCTGTCTTTTCTTAAACACCTCCAGGGACGGCGACTCCACCACCTCCCTGGGCAGTCCATTCCAATGAGCGATCANAGACTATTTCTCATTAGTTTATGGAATTAAATCTGGGAAATTCCTCTTCCAATTACAGAGTTTCTCTGGCCCATAACACTTGGTAAAAATGGCTAAAAAAATGTTTTAATGTTTTGAAAATTTGAGGTTATTTTTGAACATGGAAAAAAGATGCAAAGTTTCTTATACAGCGTGAATGATTTTGGTATTTCTGACAGACTCTCAATATTTTTAAGAGTGGTTAACACCAACAAAGCAATTGAAAACACAAAAATGTAATTCAGCAGTGGAATTAGAAAACAAACCTAAGGTAGCAGTCCACAAAAATCATCATATTAAAACCATCTAAACAACAACAACAAAATCAATAATGAAGCAAGCCAAGCACTTAAATGATTAGTGCTACTTTCTCCACAGGTGGATGTGTCCACATACCAAGGCATTTTGAAAAGGAAGGCATAGTATTTTTACAGCATTTAAATAAAGTATGAAGAAAACAGTTCCATTTAACTAACTTAGTTTCTTACCTGTCTAGATTTAGTCAATGGCTTCTTCTCATTAGGCTTTTTAGGTGCAACACAAGACTTCCTGATAGTTAAAGGCACTCCATATTTTGCAGCAGGTTTGGTAATTTTCTGAGCTGGTGCAACTGAAGTCAGCATTTGTTCTTGAACTGATCTTTTAGCTAAAAAGCAAAAACAAACAAACAAAAACCACAACAAAAAAAACTGGTTTACAGCTATCCAGGCTGGCCAGTGTAACATATTTCCTTTTTCCAAGGTCTTAGAACAGCAAAAAAATTGAGGAAAACAGTTGAACTGATAACATTTCGTTCACAAGAGCTGATGCATCACAATCAGCTGTCCAAAACAGCTTGCCTACAATGGATGTTTCACAAGAAATAGAAGAAACCAATTCCTGAGCTTTTCAATCTTAATACTTCAAACAGGAGAATTGAAGCTCATTTCAGCTGTCATGCTTTATTATACAGTTGTCACACACACAGGGAAAAGTTTTCCCAATGGAATGGGGAGATACGCTTGACTGAAACCTGTAACACTAATGTCAGCAGAAAATGAATTCTGAAAGAGCTTTAATGGCTTCAGAGATATTGTTTCCCCTGTAGAGTTCCTGAAAATGTGCCAATATTGTGGATTTGATTTGTGTTAGCAGGACTCTCTTACTACAGAATAGCAGGACAGTAAAACTATCAAAAGACACCGGAGCACTTGCCACAGCTTCAAGTAATTACAAGGAAATAAAATAATTGGGAAGGAAAACTAGGAAAAAAATAAAGGTAAACTAATGCAGGAAAATTAAGTATGGGAAGACCATCTGGCCAAAATTAACCACGGTCTACTTGGCTATGAGTAGCAGAAATCCTACTGAAATGGACTGAAGTCAGGGCTTAATCTTGGAATCTCTAGTGAAACCTCTCACATTTTTTGCTGGAAAGGGTATTTCTCATGAGCTATTTGTCATCACTAAGGGGTAAAAATATGCCATACAATCACAAAATATAAATTATTTCCAGTATTCGCAGTCTACGTTGCCCCCTTAACTTTTGGAAGCATAGCATACTGCAAGAGGGAAAAGTCCACTTAAAATTTTACAGGACCATAATTTGCATTTGCATAATTTTTAGCCTACATATATTCAGCTCCCCAGTGGAGGGGGGTTAAATTGCTTCCTCTTTTTTCCTGAAAATTCTACAATCACGTATAAGAACACGCACATGCACACAAAAGAACGAAGCTACACACAATACCTCGCCAGAGTTGAAAGCAAAAGCACTTTACACACTCACCTGGTGCAGCATGTGATCCAAACTTCTGGAAAATTTTGTGATTGAATTCTTCAGCAATAAGCTAAGCATAAAGTTGAAGAGTTAGCCAACAGCATTTTGAGACAAGTGTGCCATTTCTAGTAAGCATCTAACTATTAGTATTTACTTAAATGAATACTCAACTATGTATTCAATTTAGTATCGCTAACAGGAATATGGGGCTGGAATCAGTATTTTCAAACATTTTTGTCGCAATTAAATAGTTTAAAAATTCAATTCAGTCTGACTTCTGGGTGGCACATGCTATCTCATTTATGATCTAGCTAAGAATCTAGAAGAAAGTTAATGTGAATATCAAGATAGTTTTATGCGTAATTCATTTTAGATTTTGAGAAGTTGCCAAAGGTCACTTCAATTTCTCATACATCTTGTGCCAAAAAAAATTCAGTTTTCAAATGTTGCTATCCTTTTGAAGATGGGAAGACGAATACACGTGTGGAAATCTAGAAAAAACATATATAGTGTGCTGTGCTGTCAGGCATATCAAATTGGTATAATAAAATAAGGAAAACTGGAGTGAAAAATTTGCATCTAGAAAAAGAACATTCAAATATTAATAGGCTTTCATCATAAATGCATACTGCGGGTAGTTCTGAACCCAACACCTCACGAACCACACAGCAGACATGAGAAAGACTTAAGGAAGACCAGTAAGGATAAGGGAAAAATGACAGCTCAGGAATAGTCTTTATAGAATCTTGAACTGTTCAGATCAGTTTTGTTTAAGTCAGTTATAATCGGTGTTGAGGAGTTAAACATGAAAAAAGCATCAAAACAAGAACCAATGTGCAGAACTTAAGACTCAGAACATGATGGCAGAGAAAGTTTTTACCCTGTACAGTCTGGCATCAAAGACCTGTAACCAGGAAGTCACACATAAGAACAGTTTCCTACCAATGGAATTTCAGTGACCTTAAGGCTTTTATTTGTGTTAAACTGTAACGATTGAAACATTATTCCATGATAACACAGTTACTGACAGAAAAGAAACATGATTCTTCACTATCTTTCAAAGACCCTCCTCTCTTTTTTCAAAAAAATTACGCTAATTTAGATCCACTCTTTACTGTAACTTAGTAACTACAAAGATTAAGAAAGAATTTACATTAAACTGGAAGACTGATTTCCTGACATTTAAAAGCAGAATTTCAGCAATAGCTCCAAACATGTTGAAGATGTCAACTATGAAATAAATCTTAGGGTTAGACTAAGGAAAACTGAGAACAGCGTTAGCCGTGGATGACACTAAAAGAAAATAAGTACTACAGCTGTGTCACACAATGTAATGACCAGCTCTAGCCGAATATGTAAAAGGTGCTTTCTGTGTGGTTTTTTTGTTGGTGTTCAGATTAGTTAGCACTTCTAAGTCAAACATGTCAGTGGTACAGTTGGAAAAATTGTGCCCAAGTATTCATACTCTATCTAGAACAAATTAATATCACCATCAGGTGATTGAGACAGTCTATTATTACTTACACTCTGATTAACACTGCCACGTGGTACTGCCACACCGCACGGACTGCCAGTGCATTGCTCTGCCCGTGTCGCCTGCCTCACGCCGCAGCGTTCAGAGCAGGTAGCAAGTGCTCCGCCCACACAGCCCGCCCCACTACATGTGGAGAGGCTGCACTACGCCCAAGTCACTTGCCCTACGCTGCGGCACTTGTAGTAGAAACTAGCAAACACCTTTGTGCTGAGATTTTTCTTCACAGTTCATAGTGAAACTATTTTTTCCTCAGCTGACACTGTCTCTAAGAGGTCTAGTTTCTCATGTTGAGTATTAACATTAGAATAAAGAAGAAAGAAAGTCCCGTGTTGTTTTAGCGTAGTTAGAATGAAAACTAACTCCATACCTCTGGTGTGAGAAATTTCTCAACCCGTTTGGCTATAAAGTTTTTCTCCAATATGGAGTTTACTGATGGTCTATTCCTAGGATTTCTCTCAAATAGCTGTGACAGCAGATTACGTAGGTCATATGAGTAATGCATAGAAACAGGAGGAAAAGGTCCAGAGATTATCTTCAGCACCAAGTTCTTCATGTTACCGGCTTCAAACTGTACCACACAAGGAAGAAAACAGTTACTACATATTACTTACTGTTTGTCCACACACAGGGCTGCATATACAGAGGACAGGTAGAACAAACTAACATCATACCTTCCCTCGCCTCAACATACCAAAACACACTTTGAAAGTCATCAACAGTTTTCATCAGGAGTTTAAAATAGTCTGTTGCCAAGTATTCTGATTAAAAATATGTATACCACAATAAAGGTACTTCATACCACGGATATGTAAACTTGGCTAACAAAAAATTATTTCCCTCCAGATCTAGACTGACAGTAACTAAGGAAAAAATAATTATCTGCTTGATCTCCTCTTCCAAACATTTTGAACCACCACATGCTTTCTGTCCTTTTTACATATCTACATTTCAAATGAAAAAATATAAAGTATTCACATTCATTCAGCGTGAAATACAAAAGAATGCTCAGACTCCAGTTTAAGGTCAGGAAACAGAGCATTTCAACTCATTTGTACAATAAAAAGAAAACAATACATATCACCCACCTTAAAGAAAACAACTTGTTGTCATCAACTCTCAGAAAGGCAACATGTTTACATTGCCACGTAAAAGACCAAGCAATAAGAAATTACAAAAACTTGAAATTAAATTAAATCCTTATCCTTTGGAAATTTTTTCTATTTTCAGGTTATAACCTTTCTCTTTCAATAAAAATAGATACAGTCGGCCCTCTTGCACTTTGCGCCCCCCATATTGCGGCTTCAGATCTTAGCGGCATGATTTTTTAATGATGTAGGAGACCCATTTCACAACTGCGCATGCGCCACCTGCTGCTGTAGTGGCGGTGGCAGCAGCAGTGGCCGCCGCCTGGGCAGCAGAACGGGCGGCAGTGGAGGCGCGGGCAGCAGCAGGGGCTGCACGGGTGGCGGGGGCAGTGCGGGGGACAGTGGCGGGGGGTGGCCGTGGCGGTCGCCATTCAATGTGGAAGTCGGGCTGCACAGGTCCCAAATAAGACCACAGGTGCGTGTTATAGGAGACCCAACTGTATTAAAAGAATTCAGAAAAAATCCAAATCAAGAGAAAAAAAAATGTTTTTTCTTCCTGTCCTAACCAGAAAATGAAATGACACACCCACATGGAGACAAGAGGGAAGGGAAAAAGATGCAACTCTTCCACCCTGGGAGTTTTTTCTAAGCACTATTCCAGTTCTAAACAGAAATACATTAATTCATCTGCATAAAAGCCAGGAGTCCAATTTCATACTTTCAATTAAGGTTTTTTTTTTTAAATAGAAACACTATTTCTAATATCCTCTGTCACAACATCTAACCATTTTTTCAGCTAACAGAATTCATTAAAAAAAAAGGGCCAAGATTTCTGAGAGAATGGAACAAACTAAAACACTGATGGAAAATGCTGGTCAGCACAGGAAGCAGAGATGAAAACACTGAAGGTAATTTCCAAACAGTCATCACAAAAGCCTTTCATCAACTAAAATGCATCTGTGTAACATCAGAAAATAATTTTTTTTAACTCACTGTTTTTCTATAGACACACCAAGTTTGTACTCACCGCATGTTTAAGTGTGCACATTTCATAGAGAACACAACCAAGGGCCCAGATATCACTAAATCAAAGAGAACATACCTCAACAATTAGTTCCAGGTGCAACACTGGCAAGTAATTTACATCTCTGATAAGGAAAAGGCTGTGTTTTGAGTGTTTACAAGCTTCCCTGTATGAACTTCTTTAACCCCATAAACAACAACAAGAAAATAATTCAACAACCAAAAATAAAGTCAACGTGAAAATCAGGTGAGGCTATTTTGGATTCAGATTTAGAAATTTTCATCTCTAACCACAGAAATTAGACAGAATATGGAACGAGAGTTTTTTTCTTTAATTATATACAGTTGCCTGAGGTTTTTGAATTAAATAAACAAAAAACTCGAGACAAAAATCACCACCTAATTCAGAAAATACAATTCTCTAAGTCAATTTACTCTGTTTAACACTGACTCACCTTCACTCATTACAGGTTTACAGAATTTGGTTAGAATAGCACTAGATAATAAATCCCACGTAGAAGAAATTAAAGGGCAGGGAATTATAGTAATTTTTCGCTTTTAAGAAATCATTTGAAATCAGTGTAAGGCACTCAGAAGAATGAATGTAGCAGCTTAGTGCAGTCTAAGGATAACTTGGTATCAACCACTTTAATTACACTGAGGATGCTGTTACCAGATACAGCCTCTGCCAGGACAATAAACATGTAAAAGAGGTGTCTGCAGGACTTTGGTATCTGGAGCAAGTTGAGCCACCCATCTATGCACGTGCTTAGAGAGTCCAATTACTGTGTTTCACCATTGCCACAGTTTCACACTTGTAGTGCATAAACTAAGGCAGTGCAACAGATAGGCAAAAGTAGAGCCATAATTAAGAACATGACCAGAACTAGAACCTACAGCATTAAGCGACGTCATCTCTGCGTCACGTTGCTTTCTACCGCAGACTTGCTAAGGTCCTACTCCTACAGTGAGGCTCAGTATTTACTTGGTAAGAGACAAACTAACACTTGTTCACCATCATAGGATTAGAGCAGCTTTAGATTTCTAAAAGAATTAATTTTCTTCTTCTAAGCAAAAATGTGTAATAAAATCCTTATTAGTACCTTTTATTGTTGTAAGGCTTGTTCTCACATATTTCAGGTGACAAATAGTACGGTGTCCCTATGCAAGTACGAGCCAACTCTGCAGTACTAAAAAAAACCAAACCAAGAATGGATGTTAACTGGTTAATTCACATGAAGTGTACAAAACATGTTTTCCTTGATCAAAGTGATTTAGGTTAAGTCAGAGAGAAACCAACATCAAAAATGAGTTACCTGTTAAGAACTCTGGCGATTCCAAAATCTCCCAGCTGTATTGTTCCATCTTTGGTTAAAAATATATTCTTGGTATAGAAATGAAAAGAAGTCTGTCATTTAAAATATTCATACAATTGCACACTTTTTGTTCTATATAGGTTTTGTGAAGAAGAAAGTTTTCTACCATTAAAACCCACTGAAGTCTCAGTAGAGTTATTGACTACTATGGAACAACAGACCTCACTAAAATAAGAAAACACTACTACACATTCTCAAACACAACATTTTCTGTCCATACACAAATATATAACACTCAGACAGCTCCATCAAATAGCCTCATCTGTTTGTATAAATGTCAGATAAATCTCTTGCAGACAATTGTGAGGATGTTTTTCCAGTATTAGAAGTGTTTAAATAAAATTACTGTTGTCCATAATTTGCCAACTTACATGAGAAAGATATGAATGTAATCATAAAGTAAATTTCGTTGAAAAAGTTACTTACATACCTGTGACTTTATGTCCCGATGCAAAATTTTTCTATCATGTATGTGTTTTAGTGCTAAACAAATTTGTACGAACCAGTCCAGAATCTATTCATAAAAGAAAACGCAACATCAGCACCGTCATTTATCTGAAAGCTTCCTCACTTACAAGATACTACCAAATCCATTTTATAACTCCAGATTTCACTCTCCTCCCTCAAATGTCTTCATTTATACCACAGAATAATTAAAAACTTAATATTCTTGTCACTATAAAGCAAATCTTCTAATAAAAGATGCTTATTAACCAAATTTGATACGAAGCTTGAGATTACTATTTTCATTACATATTATAAACCCAACAAAAGTATACAGTAAGAATTTGATTGCCTAAATTGTCCAAGACGTGGAACTCATAAATTGAAAGACTGCACTTCTGCTGTACTTGCAAGACATCAATTCTCAGTCAGTTAATTGACCAAGGGTCCTAGAAAGCCATACTGATATTCACATAAACACACAAAATTACTATATGATAAAGTATCTTATCTTGAAAAGAAAAGCAGTACAAAGTAGATTTCAATGAGAAAAGCAACAGACATTGAACTACAAGATTATAAACAAGCCAACAAAATCCTTTTTCTTTTGTAAATTGGCAAAAATCTCAATTTAAGGACTGACTAATGACAAGAACTTTTCCATGTGAATAATGGTTTCACCTTCACAACACAGAAGTACCTAACATGACAAAATTACAGAATAAATCAAGGCGTAGTTTTCATTTCTCTGTTAAAAGTTCATCTTGTAAAAGTGAAGTCAAATTAGAAAAATGAAGAGTCTTTCATATAATATCCAAAATATTTCATGAATACCCTATTCTAAACACCCTTAGTAAACCTAATATATTACTAAGCCTTTCCAACTACAGTTAAATTGAAATCCTACTGGATGCAGACACAAAGGCATAGAAACAATTCTTAAATAGAGAAACATATGTAACTTCTGACAAAAAAAATCACCCTGAATCCTACACGATCGATTTTCACTTAATTTAATCAAATTTGTACATAAAATCCTCTCCAAACACTCCCACTTCTCTTCTACTACAGATGACTTTATAACCAGTTTTGTGGAAAAAGAAAATCGGCTGGTGTACTTCCAATACAATATTAATTTTTTGTTGATGGAAAAATAAACCTTTGAATTATGTCAACATCATATTTCTGTATTTCCTATCGTTCCACAGTAAATTCGTGGTACACCTCTTGGCGGATTCAATCCTTTGCGGTTCATTTTCCAGCAAAAAGTGAGGTCTGCGCATGCACAGAAAATGCCTTGAAGCTAGACATCTCATGAATATGTAAATGAGCTCACAAATAAGTAAATAAGCACCCCCCACCCTCAGCCCCGGAGCGCTCGGTGTGTCGGTGCCGCCCTGCCCACCAGAGCATTCCCTACGTGCCTAGGGGCTCTGGCAGACAAGTGCTTGCCCACCACCTCCTGTGGGAGGCTCCCAGCACCCGCTTCTACACCACAGAGGGGCCACAAACCCTTCGGCATTTCCCAATGTGAGGCAGCATTGTGGCAAATCCGCCAGGGTTTGGGGTGGGGCAGGGAGGGCAGCTGCTGCGGCAGTACCAACAGCAGCATCAACACTGCCTCAGGGCAGAGGCATCACTGGCCCTGACCACAAGCCACCGAAGCCCAGCGTGGCGAGGCAAGAGGGGAAGCTGCAACGCTGATGCTCTGCTCGACATCCTTGTCAGCTGGGGTGGGGGAGCAACCAGCATGGTGGCATCAGACCCTGCAGGGGGGGCAGAGCACGGCTGAGCCCATGGCCGGGACCCCTGTGGGGAGAGGCAGGCCACCCGCTTGTGCAGTCTGGGTGGCACTGCTGCGAAGCTCGTCCCAGCACCTCATCCCTCCTTGCTGGGGTGTCAGTGCCCCAGGCTGCTGCTGCTGTGGGCCACTGCTGCCATGGGCCACAAGCCAGGTGGTGGAGCGGGGCTGCCGCTGGCTCCTCCTGCCCATCCCCCTGTGGCGGGGGCTATCTGCCACCCAGCGCATCTTAGAGGAGTGGTGGCAGCAGCAGGAGGGGCATGGAGAGCCCCAGGAGTAGGCACTAAGCCACCAGCTCCTTTGCCTGGCTCATCTGCAGCTTCTGTGGGCCCGTGCTCATGCAGCCAGCCCCATTGGGAGGCGGCCTGTAGCTGCCACCCGGCAGGGATGGTGCAGACAGCAGTGACTGCTCCACAGCTGGTGAGAGGAGACAGCTCCCCTGGGAGTAGCGGGGGTGGTCAGCTTCCCTCAGGCCACCCTAGGGCTGCCACGTTGTCCTGGCTACGCGCAGCTCTCCACCAATGGCGAGCCCGCTGCCACAAGCCAAAACATCCAGGGTGGGGACGGAGAGGGGAAGGAAGTCAACAAAAATATCCCCCCAAAACCTTGCAGCCTGGAGGGGGCCAGGTGCAGTGGGTGTGTGAGGCCCTCAGCAATCAGCAGTGGGGGCTGGATGTGATGGGGGGGTTGCATCCTGCTGCGAGTTTACATTGCTTGGTGGTGCTGAGACAGCCAAGTTGAACTTAGTCTTTTCCCTGGAGGGCACAGCAGTGCTGCCTGCTCATTAGCCCTGTGAAGGGATGGGGAAGGACCGCCATCAGCCCCCTGGAGCCAGGATTCCCTGGCCTGTGGTGCCACCGCCAGTCCATGTGCCTTGTATAATGGCAGGGGGGACCCTATGACCCTGTGAAGCATTGCTTCCGTGCGGTGCCGCAGCCCACGTTTCAAGTGGAGTTTCAGAGGCTTTACTCAACACTCGGGCTTGCGCTGCTGTCCCGGGACTGACCTTCAGCACTCTGGAGCAGAGGGTGATGGGTGCAGCGACAGGCAGAGCTTAATTGCATATTCATGAGTTCGCTACCTTCGCGATTCACGGGCTTCGCAGAATGTACGTGAACCTGAAGACTCGCAAAACTTGCAGGATCACTGTACTTACTATTATTCTGTAATTACTGTTATTCTATACTTCCAATACATGGAAATGAGTATTACAATGCAAAAGTCATATGCCATTGTATCTTTAAAAACTACCTCACAGCTTTAAAAATATTCATGTTGTCCTCTAGTATTAATTTCTCAGAATTGGTTTATTTTACAAAAGATTTAACTATTTTAAATGCATCTTACACATATAGATGGACTCCCAAGTGGCATATCCAGGACCTCCAGGATTAGGTTGTCTTTCTGGGGGTTTTTTTGTTTATTTGTTTGGGTTTTCTGTTTGTTTGGTTTGGTTTTTTGTTTGGTTGCTTGTTTTTTGTTGGTTTTGTTGTGTTTTTTAAGATACAACTGTGATCCATGGGAACAAGAATGACAATTTGAGAACCTCTTTTTAAATTAAACAACCCCTTTACAAACTGAACCAAAATAATTTAAAAATTGTGAAAAAGTATGCTGCTACAAACCACTACAGCAGTAGTTTGCTGTTACCTGATCTTCAGAGAATAAGACCCCTCTCTGAGCATTTATCTTTTTAAATAGGTCTCCTCCTTCACAGTAATCCATCACTATGTAGAGACAACCATTTTCTGTAAAATAAAACAGAGTATCTCAGAAAAGACCAAAAGAAAGACCCATCTTTACATAACTTTCTGAATATCTTCACTACAGCCACAGAAAAAGCAAAAAAAACCCAACCCAAACTTTGTCACACAAAACTTCATTTATTACTCCATTAATGTTTTTATTAGTTTCACTTCCACAACCTAAGCTTCCCATTTCTGGTAACATCAGACTATTCTAATAGGGATAGAGAAAAACTACATCTGCTGAACTAGTGCTCCAAAATGGGGTTCAAACACACTATGAAATTAGAGGTGTTGCTTAATGCACACAATGCAAAATTATTATTCAAACTGCTTTCAAATATCCTATAAATTCCCATCCTAAAAATAGAGATCTTAAGTTCTAATTCAGGTGGTTGCCTCTATTTGTCCTGTTTTTTTCTTGAGTATTACCTGTACTAGGCATTATTCACACTAGATGACAATCATCAGCTTTCACACTAGACATGCAGTTTATTTCAGAAGAACAGTAACAACCCTTCCAGCAGACAATGAGAGATAGAAACAATTATTTTCTCATTTTGGAATGAAATCTGGAGAGACTTCAAAAAATACTATGCAAGTGTCCAATAGGAGATACAATCATATACAGTCATGCCTCCGGATTCAGCTGGCACTGAAGCATCGCCATGCAGGGCCCTTGTGCACTGAGGCACCGTGTGTATAAACCTTTCCCAATAGGGACCAGCCACAGAGACACACAGGAGTGGGGAAGGCACTGTGGCATGTCTAAAGGTGCCACAGGACTTATAAATGCCAGGTAACCTCCGCAGCATCCATAAAGGAGTGATCTGTGGCTGTCCCCAGTGAGTGAGAGGCGCCACCCACCTGCCCTGCAGGGCCGTGCCAGTCCTGCCCCACGGCGAGTGGCAGCCCTGCCCCCCTGCAAAGCAGAGACACCACCCATGCGTCGATTGGACATATTCTGAATAACTGATTAGGATTTGCAGAGAAATTTTTCACAAATAGCTGATGCAGCGACTAACTACGTGCCAATAGTCAAGGTATAACTGTATTTTACATTTCATTCAAGGTTACGGTTTTGTTCATCCATTCAATCTTTCCCGTCTACTGATGAAAAAACAGGTTAGGCAGAAGCAAACTTCAAGTTGCCAAAACTGTGCTCCTCACATACTAAGCTGCTCAAAAGAAAAACTTTCATTTTATGAAGAAGTTAGTCACAGCACTCCAAAAACCCTAAATCAGAATCAATTGAATCATCTAGGTCACTTAAAATTTCACTCCCACAGAACACTTCTGAAATCTGCCTTTCAAAACATCAAACCCTTGCAGCTGTTTGCTTTGGTTAAGCTTTATAATCAGTATTATTTTAAGAGATGATTCAAGGAGTCTGCATTTCTTGCAGACCTGTTGCAAGAACAGGTTTATAAACCAAATGAGTATATTCAAAGTCAATGTGTTTCAGCAATAAAGATGCAACACGAAGTCTGGCAAATTATGGTCTACCTCGTAAGAAATCAGCAGTCTTAAACAACAAGCCTCTGTGACAAAGAAGGCAGAAGCATGGATTTATAAACCAGAAGACTATAGCCATGTAACATGATTATGTCACAAAAATCTAGTTTAAAGAATTGAGAAAATAAAAGCCCCAAGGCAAAAGACGTACAAAAGTCAGCAAAAAGAAAGGAAAGGAGAAGAGAGCACTGTCCCTAAATAGTATCTCAAATAATATTTAGAGGGTTTTAATAATATTTTAATGTATATGATAGGTTTGGGGAGTCCTTTATCTGTTCTGCTCATTTCCCAAGACTTTCACTGTGAAGACAATGTAGAATTACATTTCTCCTTCCTTCATATCTTCATGAAGTAAACAGTCCCATATGTTTTTCCAGCTCTGAAAGCAATGATACGGTTGCAGTTACTGAAGACTGCATTCTAAGGCAACAAACTTGGACATGAAACTGCTCTTATCAGGTTATCAATACCCAAATTTAGACTGTACTCATATTTAACCTAGACAAGCATTTGAATTTCTAGGGTATACACAAGTGTTCAAGGAGACTTATGTTCTGGATAAAGAAGAGAATATCTTTCACTTCAGTATTAATGAAAATCAATGCATGTAAGCAGTAGTGCTGAATGCTTCTGTTTATTTGTTATCCTTTGTTATTAAATTACATTTGTAAATGCACATTGGAATTGTGAAAAAAAACCCCAATGGAAAAGAACTAAAATATGAAAAATACTAATATGAAAAGAACTAAGGTATGAAAAATAATTAAAGAGAGAAAACACGCTGACTTTTAAAGTAAATGCAGTAAGTAGTGCAGTCACTTAGAAGCATTACTTCAGGTTCTACTGTATGAGTTAATCTTACCTTCAAATGACTCCCTATACAGGACAATATTCGGATGTTTCATGTTAGCCAACACAGCAACTTCTCTCCTTGATTCTTTTCTCTCCTTATTTGACATCTTCAGAAGGAAAATAATTATTTTTGAGCACAGAAATACAAAAGGAATGGATCAGGAATTAAAAACAATCACTCACCTTAGAGATGTTTATTTCTTTAATAACGTACTGTTGGCCATTTTCTTTAGCTTTGACAAGTATTGCTTTCCCAAAGGATCCTTCTCCAATCTTCCGTACTTTAATATATTTATCCATAGTTGTCTTTTTAAGGCATCCTTACTTGAGTACTAGGAAAAAGAATCGCCAAAAACCCACAAAGCAGATTTAGTTAGGCGCAATTAGTCATCTGGCCTGACAGGTCAGGCTACATTTCTTTTTATTCAAAATGTCAATCCATTTGTCTCTTCAGCTGCCTCTCTGGAAATCACCTACTCTTAGTCTCAATTCTGTTTTAGTACAACAAGCTCACTTTGGGTCAACAAGGGCTGCTTTGCTAAAACCTGTTTAATCTTTCATTTGGATTAAAAAGAATGTGCTCCATCTTTAAATAAATCAAGCAGTCAGTGCCATGGCTTCTGATTCAGGTGGCACAACTCATACTAAACTATAGCACCTGGTCAACAATCCTTCCATGAACTTTACTTAGACTGAAAGACATTTTTAATGTTGCAAATGGAATAAATTAATTACAAAATACAGTAATACCTCACCCTTCGCGAGGAAAGGGTCTTGTCAGGGTATCGCAAAGTGTCAAATTCGCAAACACACGTGGGTCATTAATATGCACACAGGCCACACCCATTGCTCCCCCCCCCAGCCACCCTGGAGTGGGAGCCAGGGGAGCCTTTTCCGCTCCTCCCCACGGGCTCTTCCAGCACAGGGGAGCAAAGCGAAGCATTTCTGAGCCCTCTCCAAATGGAGAGACCCACTAGAGAATCCCTGGGGTTCTCTTCGGCCAAGCTGCTGCTTCCACAGCTGTGGCTGGGCTGCTGCCACGGCACATGCTTGCTCTGCCTCTGTGGTGGCGAAGGGGTGTCCCAGGGCTGCGGTCAGCACTTGTGGAGCCTGGGAAACCTTAACATTGCAACACTGAGACAGCCGGGGCACCATGGGGAGTGCTGTCAGAGTTTCTTTCCCTTTAAGTGTGGCGACTACGACACGTATATCTGCCAGTCCTGAGAGCAGAAGAGGCAGCACTGGCCATATGACCCAGCAGAACAGCGCTGTTCCCAGTGCAGTGACTCGCCAGGTCACTGCCTCGCCGTCGCCTCTGGCTGGGCCCCACCAGCAGCACAGAACGCGCACCACTCCTCCCCCACCTCCGCGTCCCCAGTGGCTGTGTGGCAGCAGGGTGGGCATGTCCCACCGCTGCATGTCCCACCATCCCAGCACACAGCGCTTGCCCCACAGCCACCAAGGCCAGCTTTCCCTTCCCCACCCATAGCCATGGAAACAGTAACACAGGCAAGGGGCAGGGATCGGGGCACGGTGCCAGGGCAATGAGAGGCACCGCCCATCCTCCCCACAGGGAGCGCCGGCGCTGCCCCTCGGCGAAGCAGAGGCACTGCGCATGCGTCGGCCAGGAAGCTTCGTAAACCATTGAGGCAGGTCAGTGAGAAAAATTTCTCGCAAATCAGCGAGGTCGCAATGGAGGAGTCGCAATGCAGCAACATATTACTGTAGTACATTAAAAATAGTAGTATAAATACTACAAATAGTACAAGTTTGTAGTACAAACAAAAATAGATTTGCACTATCTGACCATTTACATCACCTTTTGAGATCAAATGGAGTACTTAGCTGAAAGCTGATACTGTTGAAGTTTCTGTATTAAAAACATTTTGGTAAAAACAAGACACTAGGGAGCTGCATGTGGAAGGTATGGCCATACATAGAAGTGTCAGAACAACAAAGAGAATTGGCAAAACAAAGATCAAAGAACCAAATTCATGGTCGACCAAAAGATCACCTAACAGCAGAAAGAACTTCCATACATCTGAGGAAGTTTCCATAAACTTCAGAAAGTCAGAAGGCTCCTATGCTTTTCTGCATCCAAGTCTCATTTGCAAGCATCACCAGCATGTGTCCTTTGCTGTATCCAGCTTCCTTCCAACAGGAAATCCTAGTAGCATAGATCCATACTTCACACTTATCACAGGTCTCACAATCAGTGTCACTGATTCGGGATAATTTCTTTTCCCCACAGAGTTACAGTGATCCTTCGCATAGTTGCGGTCCGTAATTTGCAGGATCCCATATTTGCTGTTGATTTTCCAGAAAGTTGCGGGACCTGGCGCATGTGCAGAAACTACCATGACCTCAGTCTGATCAGCCCCC
>WEKX01017751.1:0-17505 GCA_013390025.1 Pitta sordida
AGACTTCTGTCTTTATTTAGCCCCTTGTAAATAATCTTCACTGAAAAGATTTTTTTCCAAGGGGGATGAGAAACAGAACAAATGGGCAGGAATTAGGATGTCAAATCTGTTCAGTAGCTAAGGAGAGGAACTGAATAAAAATTCTGGGGAACATGTGATTTCATTCTTAAATATAGCTTAATGATGAATGCTTAATGTANTGTTTTGTTAAGTCGAACCAAAATTTATTTACTCAAATTTCCATTATGCCTTTTCTGGGAATATATCTGAGTTTTAGCTTGAAGCAATAGATTTACTTTGGGGAAATTATTCTTAACTTCACACTGAATTCTGTGAATAAAACTTGCTTTTGGAAAGAGATATGGTATTTATAAATTTCACTGTGTGTAAGCTNCATATTTTGTTGGCTTTAGACATTATCCAT
Source organism: Pitta sordida (assembly GCA_013390025.1). Lineage (NCBI taxonomy): Eukaryota > Metazoa > Chordata > Aves > Passeriformes > Pittidae > Pitta > Pitta sordida. The sequence goes on from WEKX01017751.1 coordinate 425, forward strand.
ATTACTAGAACAAGTATACTAAAACACCTATTCTAAAATTAGATGACATGAATCTCATTGTAATTAAGTCATGCAGACTCCTTGACTAAGGATAGACAAGCATTGTGGCTATTCCTAGAATTTTTTTTTAAATATCTTCTCGGTGTTGCATTGAAACAAAAATTTAAGAGGAACTTGGGAAGAAATCAAGGAGGTAAATGTTTATAAGATTTTTTTCTTTTTTATCAGGTATGAGTGGCTGAATACAGATTCTTGTAGGAAACAGTGCTTGTTTGGGGTGATGGTATTGGCACCAGTAGCAGATAAAAAGTGTGAGCTGTCTTCTTTTTGTGAAACAATAGACTAGACTAGACTAGACTAGACTAGTCTAGAATAGAATAAAAAGAAATTGTGAAGTGTAAGGAAAGCAAAGCCAAATAATTCATAGTTTATAATAATAAAGGATCAAACAGAATAAATTTAGTTATTGAAATTCTAGAAAAATAATATTTTCAGGCATATTACTGAGTTAGGATATTTCTTTAAAAGTCAGAGAAATAACAGCTTTTTTCTGATCTGTAAAGAAAGATATTTCAACAAAACTGAGGAAGGAAAATATTTCAGCAAAAAGGAAACCAGACAGCAGTGTTGGAAGTGACTGGCAGGTAAAAGAGGATGAGGATGAAGCTTTGCTATGAATATGTTATTGCAAAAACACCATTTCGTTGTAATGCAGTGGCCAGAGCAGTGATTTGGAAAGGTTCTGTGGTCAAAATTAGTACAGAAAATCTGCTAACACACATGGTACATATAAATCTCTGTGAGCTCAGAGATGGGAGGGGAAGGAATAGAGTAATGAGTGAGTGAGGTGGCAGGGTCGAGATAGAAATAACCAAGTCACTTTGCCAAAGAGACCAAAAGATAAATAAATAGGTGATAAAAGTTATGATGGATATCAGGAGACTGGATGGACAGAAGAAAAGTATGATGAGCTGAAAAAAGATGAGAAACTTCTGTTGTAGGAAAAGAGAGTTTGCAGGAGAGGTATGGGAAAGGAAATAAACAGGTTGGGCTGGTGGAGGAAGATTAGAGTGTTTCANCTTGAAATGAGTATGATAGTTAACTATAATTATTTCCAGAAAAAAATACTGTTTGTTTGATCGTAACTGAGCAAATTGCAGTACTGTCCACCTTAAAAAAAAAAAAAAAATCCACCTCCCCCCTTTTCTTTGAACTGAAATTATGTCCAAGTTTTCTGGAGAACAAATCACTTGGTTTCACTATAACTGCCAAAAGAACATCAGACAGTTTAAATTACAGGCTCTCTTTGGGACTATTTTCTGAATAGCTGATATGTAAGTCTGATGAAGTAATGGAAATGAAATTATTTAGTGTTAAATAACACTTGCTTTACCCAGCTTTCCTTTCAGACTGTGACTTGAAATAAAGCAAATATTTTATAGTCATTCTGATTTACCACACAATTAAAATGTTTTTTCCTAACAAGCCTTTTTTTTTTTCTTTTTAACAGAATGTGAAATACTACATAAATAGTTGGTAGGAAAAATTATAGACACTAATAAAGTCTCTATATGGGCATCTTACAGAAGTGGACTTCTCTGGGTTGGACTAGATGATCTCAAGAGCTGATGTCCAAACTCAACAATACTGTAATTCTGTGATATTTGACATTCATCAAAAATCTGTTTTCACACGCAGAATGTAGATTTCTCTGTCCAAGTCCTATGTTAAACAAAACTCCTTCACTTTTAATCTTTTTTTAGAATGTTCATGTATACAAGTAAGGTAAAATAGGGTTGGCTCTTACTTGGAAGGATTATGGGAAACCACGAAAAGAAGTAAATGTTTAGTACTATATATAATGCTTTTAACCTGCATAAATAATACTATTCTATAGTTACTAAAATCCAACTCTATTGTAAACTCTAGAGTGCCCAAAATTATTTATAGTGAAGCTATTTACAACAATTAATGATGTGGTAAGAATACATTATAGATTTGGCCATATTCTTAAAAATATCTGCAAGCAGATTAGGCCTCTAATTCATCTTTTGGCACCTGGTCTGAATCTTCCAAAGTTCTGAGCATCTCAGAGATCCCACTGGTTTTCATTATTGTTTTTTTGTGCTTAGTAAATTCTGGAAATAATATTGCTTTTTTAGTTACCTATATATGGGTGCAGAAGACCTAAACTTTTTAAAAAGTGTTTACTTCTTTTAAACGTACTTTTTGAATTGATAAAATTAACCTGTATAGAACATATTATCTTGTCCTACCATTACCAAATTTGATGTCTGAATTTAAAATAATAATCCTAGACACTTTTCAAATTTATTTTCCCATCCATAAGTTCACTAATGGTAGGTTAAAAAAATATTTGGATAGAATTTTTATTAAAATTTAGTAGAATATAAATTCACCTATTTGAGATTTAATCACACCAGAATTCAAAAGTTTTTTAAAAAGTAGATTCATCCAACCTGGGATGAATTCGTAAAAGCTTCATAAACTGACAAGAGCCAAAACTCACATCTTATCCTGTTTACCTTACTGATATTCAGTGCATAAATATTTCATAAAGATTTTTCATATTACAAAAATAACCTTTCCTCATTCAGGCATGGACGTCATTTTTACTTCAGTAGTTGTAAAACCCTCCTTACTTTCAGAAGTGTAGTACTAATGTTCCAAATATATAAAATGTGATACTGTATAATTTTTATGCAGGTTGTCTTTGAACAGTTTCTGTCTTTAGTGAACAGGAATTATGTCAGCAACTAAGAATTCTTACCCCAAAAGCACTACTTTCTCAAGACCACAAATAAATTAAAAGTTCTTACAGTCCAACAACTTCTGTAACATTTTTCACATATAAGTAAAAAACCCCATGTGTTTAATTATTTGCATTCAAAGTAATATTAGTATGTTTTTGTTGTCAGTACATTTATATTAGTAGATTGGTATCTCTAATAAGAGTTTATGGCAGATAGTTGGGCACAAGAGTTATGCAACCATCTTTTATGTGATGCCCTTGGAACATACTTTGTAAGAACATTTGGATTGCCACTGAAGGGTTAATTTGGCAGATACTAAACATCAAACTAAATTTTTAACTGTAATTTTTTGCCTTCACATGTCAACTTCTAAAGTTANCAAATGTTTTATAAAATCATTTTCCTGTCTGGTACTAGAAACTATAACTAGTACAGTACCATAGTTAGCTCTGCATGAAGAGTATATTTGCCATCACTTGAAGTATTAAACTTATTACCTATCTCATATATAGTCTGTTATCAATTTCTAGAACCTATCTTTAAAACCAGCTATAGACATTCTCTTTGATTTGTTTCCTTGACTTGTGTGAGCTTTTAAGAGCAAAGCGTAGAGGAGCACTGGATGCATGCTAGCTGATGGAGAGACCTTACATTATCAGTAAGCATTTTAGTACATCTTCTGGCTGAAAGCTACATCAACAGGAACTCTCCAATGGAGAAAGAATTCATAAATAGGTAAATTTGGACATTGCCTTGCAAAGTGAACATCCAAGTAGTTCAGGCCTAAAATGCCTTTGAAGTTTGGACCAGACCCACATCTACATTGACCTGTGGTTCAGCTTGCAGGTCAAGGTCTCTACATGATGCACCCCCCAAGAGAAACACATTGGAGGAACAGTGATGTACCACGAACTAGTGCTTGTTCTGAAGACTTCCTGCTTAGAGAACAAACCTTCAAACCTTGCTGGTCAGTACAGATCAACAGAAAGGCAGTTCAGATGAATAGGGGAGCCTGAACTGACATGACACCACCACAGAATTTAAATTAAATGGAGAAAACTGTAATCCACCCCAAAGTTCAAATGGCTTTTGGCTTCTGGGTTAGAATTATTATATCACAGAAGAATTTTTTGATTTTTCAGTCTGGGAGACAGAAGTTTAGAGGGAAACTATGGGCTATCTTTACTACTAATTTCTGAGAAACTCAAGTAGTTCCCATGCACTTCTGAAGTCGTGTTGTACAGTATGATCACACATCACCTACAAATGCCCTCCAGTGAAATTTATGTAATACCAGAGGAAAAAGAACTGGTGTTGGGAAATGTCACCTCTTGATCAGTTTAAAAACAGGATACAGAGATATTCCAGCTCTTGGCTATGATTTTTTTTATACATTACAGCTTGCTTCTTAAAAAGCTATATGAAAATCTCATAGTGGTTTGAGATTTTATGGGAATAACCAGTGCTGTGCTGTTTGGTGTGCAGTTCCCCGGAAATATTTTGGGTCTCTGGTTCCTAAGTTTAATTTTTAACTGATTAAAAATTTAGGTTCTTCTGGCTTTCCCACTGTATGTTAAATTGAAAATATATATGTATTTATTTTGGTTGAATAAAAGTAAGTTAAAAAAATTCTATTCATTCACAAATAAGTAGAAATGGTATAGAATCACAGAATTAGCTAGGTTGGAACTTTGAGATCATCAAGTCCAACCTATTACCTAACACCATCTCATTAACCAAATCCTCGCACTTAGTGCCTCATCCAGTGTCGTTTTAAACACTTCCAGGGACGACGACTCCACCACCTTCCTGGGCAGCCTATTCCAAGGGTCAATCACTCCTTCTGTGAAGAATTTTTTCCTAACATCCAGTCTAAAATTCCCCTGGCACAGCTTGAGACTGTGTCCTCTTGTTCTGTCACGGGTAGCCTGAGAGAAGAGACTGACCCCTGCCTGACTACAACCTCCTTTCAGGTAGTTGTAGAGAGCAATAAGGTCCCCTCTGAGCCTCTTTTCCAGGCTAAACAACCCCAGCTCCTTCAGTCGCTCTTCATAAGTCCACCCATCCAAAATGCTTTTTTTATGCAGAGATTAAGAGCTTAAAGATTCTGGAAATAGAAGAGATTTAGTTAACCAGTTCAAGTATCTTAGTCAAAATACCATTTTGGTTTGCATTAAGATATTTATTGGGGAGAAATCATTACTTCCTTACAGAAGATGAGCAGTCCTCAGTTCCTGTAGCACAGGTCAGATATGTATTATCCTATGTGGATTTTTACAAATAGAAATTTCCTACTGTTCTACGTTATCAACTCATTGCAATCAACTATTCCCACCAGTGTGCATGCATGTGTCTAAAAAGGCATGCATATTAAAACACATAAAGAACAAAATATGGCATAGAGCTACAAAAAAGAAAGAAAAAAGTGTATAAGTAAGCTTGGATATTTCCTTTTGTTAGTCAGAACTTTTATTTTTCATGGCAGAAGTTTGCCTAATTTTTCTGACACTTAACTTCTACACAACATATTTTTGAAATAACAATCAAAATATAATCAACAAATCCAGTATAGCTGGAACCTTAACCAATTTCTTTCAGGCAGACAAAGGCCCACACATGAAAGGGTCATCCAGAGTCACTTTTGTAGGAGAGAGGTTACATGGACCAGAAATCCCTCTTTAGTGGGAGGATGGAGAAGGTAACCTTGCAGAAATCATTATTGTCTCTGTGGGATCACGTCCTTGTGGGGTGTAGCTTTTTCTTATAATTTCTTAAACAAATTGCAGTGTCTGGCTGTATAGTTGTGATTGCCTCACCTCCTGGAGAAGACAGAATGATGGGTCTGGAGTTCTTAAGAGACCAGAAATTAGGCAAAGAAAAGCCAAGATTGGTATAATTCATCTCTTATCTGGTCCCTCAGAGAGAATCAATCAGTGGCTAGCCATGTCCTGTGTAACGCTGCACCAGTCCAACTACGACATGTTGCTGTTTAGCCAAACAAACAGGTGTAGGAGATGTAGAAAGGATTTGGGAATAGTATGAGGACTAAGGGAGGTTATGGAGTTTGGTATACACAACAGGCTTTATTACTTTTGCAGCTGAGGAAGTAACACGCACATAACAGGAGCTGTGATCAAGTGGCCATGGAATAGGTTCACCCACAAAGGAGAAAGGTGGATTTTGAACCCTACTCGCTATGAAGAGGTTTCAGTCCACTGCTTCATTACTTCAGCAGTGAGATCTACAAGTTAGTCTGCATCTTGGCATGGAGCCACATTTCTGCTGAAGCCATACGAGTATGTAGAAAAGGAATGCAAGATTTATGGGGCCAGTGAGGGAGACTAAGCAAATGGAAGTCTGAGTCTGTAGCCCAGAGATGAGCACAGTTTCCTGAAAATGGTAACCTCACCACACTGAGACCACAACATCAAAATAAGAAACATGCGAAAAGTTCCAATTCTAAACAATTTCTATAATACCACAGAGCTTGTAGGTTTATTTTTCTGTGTGTTTGGAATATTTTGGGAGATTTTTCCTCCACCTACCCATTTTGCAAGCAGCAGAGAAGGGGCTTATTCCTGTAAATAAGCCTTTACTTACCCAGCTGGAGAATAGGGGCCAAAAGACATTTAACTGCTGCAGCTCAAATGCAGAGTTATAGCTCTGATACATGTGTTATTACATTGCAACACTCACAATTATTATCATAGAGGCCATAAAATGGGGCTCTTTTAAAGACTCCTTCAGTTTCCACAAACAGCTGCTGCCAGCTGAGGAATTTGGACTGAGTTACATGTCTTTCCCATCTGTGATCACCAGTGGCTGCGCTCCAGTGAAGGCAGCCTCTCCAGCAGCTGCCTGGGCTGCCTAGTGAATGCTGCTGTGTCTCTCCCTTGCTCCAAGCCCAGCTCTGCCACATCTCACCGATAGACAGCAATCCTCCCATGGGTGAATGACCTTGCTAATGCCCTGAGTGGACTCTGGGGCAAATGAGGAGAATGGCAAGTTTACAGGGTCAAGATACTTAGTCACGGAAAAATAACAGGATCCAAGGACTACTTTCTGGAAGGATGGCAAGGAACTGCTTTGAATGCCTTGTCATAGAAAAGTTTTACTAACACTTTCCCAGGCTATGTGTTACAGTATTTACTGAATTTTTTTTCTCTATTGTATGGGATTTGCAACTAGAAGTAAGTTCATTATTTACATCCTACCACCCATAAAATAAGAAAATACTGTCTTTCTACAGAGAAGTATTCACAGTCTCCTTCTCTTTCCCACTTTCAAATTAAAAGTTTGTTTCTCCTCTCTTGCCACGAAATCAGCAGCAAAATTTTTTCCTAAGATATATAAAAAAGCATTGTTGAATGCATAAGACTCATAAAATGCATCTTTTTAAAGGTGATTTGCAATAATTTTTCCTGTTCTGTAGTCTCTAAGACTCATATTCCATTAAGATCCACTTCAGACTTAGTTTTATAACAGATTATTATTTTTGTATATGTCTGACTCTTCTCATGGGAAAGAACAAGAAAACAAACCTCTTTCCCTGCTGAAGAGGCCTCTCACAAGGGTAAACATACTGGCCTGTTACTACACTGGACTTTTTGTCCCAAATATTTACAACATTGCTTCCCAGAACAGAGTGGGGAACATGGAAAATAGAAACAAATTCACACATTATGATCAAAAGCATAATTCTCAGTTATGATAATACTAATAATTATAAATCCTCTAGTAAATATTTTTGAATTAATGTATTGCTTTAACTGCTCTTTTTCATTTCAACCCACTCTATGCAGTGAACATCTATTTCAAAATATAACAGGTATTGCAAGCCACAGATGTTATGAATTATTTTTCAGTGTTAGTCACATTTTTAGTACAGATAGATTTAACTTCCTGGCTCCAAAAGTAATACCTAAAAGTAATTATATATTCTGGAAGCTAAAATTCAAACCACTTCTACTTCTGCATTCTTTCTAACAGAATTTTAATTTCAATGATCTGGAAGTTAAATTGCCTCCACAAGAGGCACTGGATTATTTTAGAAAGGCAGGAAGTTATTCTGAGATAATCTTCAGACTTCAGGGATTAAGACATTAAATAAAATGAAAATCAAATATTATGAGTTTTCTGACCTCCTAGAATCATCAGGTTTGCATGTCCTATTGTCATGGTTACAGACATAAAACATTTCATCAGAGAACAGCAACTGACCAGTATGATTCATACAATCTGTCAACATCATGTGCATAATGGCTTCACTCAAAGTAAATGCAATGCAGATGTACTATCTATGAGCACTAAAGCATTTAGGTGAAACATTTATGTCTTACGAGTATTTTATACAGTAGTCATAAGAGAGAATTTCATTGACTCAAAAAATTGAGTATTAACTATCAAATTAAATGTTTAATGACCCTTTGGAGTAATATAATTAGATGTTTACCTGTTTTGCAGTTTAAATAAGCAACAGACAACAGATGACAAATTGAGGATAGCTCCTTCAATCTTTACTTAGGGATTTACCAGAATTAGCATTATCATAATGGCATAAATAGTCATTTAGGGGAAATCTTCTCTGGTCTCAAGTAAATTTATCTCTTCCTGTTCTGACCACCTGGTCATTACACAGACCTAGTTTTATTATAACCTGGGGGTAGAGATACGTATATTCATGGTTATTTCAGGAACTTCTAAACAAAACATGGCCATTTTTTCATAAATGTTGTAGGATTGTAGTCAACCTACTTGCATGGAAGCAAACAATTGAAGGAGCTGCTGTAATCATGTCTGGACATAGTGAATAACATTTAAATAAATTTTGGGAGAGAATTGCCTGACAGAATCAGAAAGTCTGCAGACCTGCTAGTTCACAGAGAATCACAAAGCAATGAAGAGGATCACAGAATATTCTGAGTTGGAAGGGACATACGAGGATCATCGAGTCCAACTCTTAAACAGCACCACTGCCTCCCCGACGAGAATTGAACACCTGGTCTCCCACGTGCGAGAGGGGAACACTCACCACTATGCCAAAGTGGGTTCCTTCTTCCTACTGTATGATATTGTATATATTTTAATTCAATTTTTTGCCTTTGCTCCTGTATCTCTGATGTAGAGCTACACAGCAATGAGTTTGATTACTGCACAGCTACAAACTCTCTTCTCTGTCATGCTAAAATAAGAATTCATCAAGAACCTCTTTAGTTTCTGAGGCTCACTGTGAAGCAGTAGAAGGGAAAACCTGTACTCCAGCATAGAAGCTGAAGTTGTTCTAGGCTTTCACATTCCAGGTGGTAGAGGAGGTGCAAGCAAAACCTGGGTCTGGGATGCACTATTACACATTTCTGTTGTGTTAATGTTGTGATACAGGACCAGACAACAGCCTCATTTACACTTGAAGAAGAGCAGACTGAGGGGAGACCTCATTGCAGTTACAACTTCCTCATGAGCGGAAGAGGAGGGGTAGACATTGATCTCTTCTCTGTGATGACCAGTGACAGGACCTGAGGGAATGGCTTGAACTTGTGTCAAGAGAGGTTTAGGCTGGACATTAGTAAAAGGTTCTTCAGCCCGAGGGTGGCTCAACACTGGAACAGGTTCCCCAGTGAAGCAGTCACAGCACCAAACTTGGCAGAGTTCGAGAAGTGTTTGACAACACTCAGAGGTATATGGTGCAATTCTTTGGACTGTCATGTGCAGGGCCAGGAGTTGGACTTTGATGATTCTGATGATTCCCTTCCAACTCAGACTATTCTGTGATACTTACCTTGATATTTACCTTGCTTTCAGAATGCAAAGAACAATTATGTTCTGCGTGAATATATTAAATAAAATAAAACTGAAGGGACCTAGAATTCCTAGTATTTTTTTTTCAGGCACATAAAGCAGGAAGAATAAGGTTTTGAAAATTGCAATGCATTTTTAGCTTTTAAAGTTTTGAATTGAATTTTATGAAATGATAAAAGTATACTCAGAAAAATACCTTTTTCTCAGTAACCTGAATATCTTCCTTTAAAACGCTTATTTTTAATCCCATGACAGATCTGGGAAGTGTAAAGCAAAATACAGACCAATGAGTCCAAAGTTGACAAGGAGGGGACACACTCAAATCTGGGTTTGAGACAGATGTTTTGAAAGTCTGCTTAAAACTAGAATATTTTAAAATACCATGACAAATGGATCTTGTAAACAGTTTTCCAGAGTAGCTGAAGGCTAATACTAGAGGGTTCTTTCTGTTACCATTGGTGGATTCACATAGGACCCAAATTCCTAGATTTCTTCCCTGTTGGCAATGGGTTCTCAGTGAACTTTGGGAAGGAGTTTTTTGACTATTTAGCTCTTCCTAAGACTTGACTGGGAACCCTAAATACTTGAATAGCACAGTCTTTTTGTTGTGAAAACACAGATACTTTTAAATAGTTATATGTCTTACCATATAATACCCTACAAAGGTGTAAACATAATACACATACTAGCCCACCATAAGACTCACACCTACTACTGTCTACAACACTACTGTCCATAACACTAGTTGGTGTGAGAAGTGATTATTTAGCATGTTTTAAGCTTTGTGATCATGCTATGGTTTATAATTGACTCATATTTGACTTTTTATCTATTAGCTACTTGTTTGTTCATTGGGAGATTTTAGAAATGAACCCTTGTCATAGAGCAAGACAGAAAACAGTCATTTCTTATATCACTAGGACTTAGTGGTCCAGGTTCTCATTCCTGCCACTAGGTTTTCTTACACAGCATTTCCTAGTCTGAAGCCAGCAAACAAATCTAAGAAAAATAAGGGGGGGCGGGGAGGAGGAACAAAAAAAACCATACAGAGTGTGTCACTGTTACCTTGGAGTGAGGAGCAAATAAGGAAAGGAGGTATTTAGAGCAGATTAATTTTTCACCTAGAATCCTGTTTTTCAGCTGGAACTGGAACATCAGTAATTCATGTGGCAATGCAACAAGGCCTGTCTTATGCTGTTACAGCGGCCAATGATAATGGATTTTTGTTAATATAAAACAGTCTACATCCAGGCCAATTTTTTTTCCTTGACATTTTTTCAAGAGTGTTTTCTAATTATGTGGGGTTTCATTTAATGATTTTTCAGAATGTCCTAAGTACAGGGTTTAAATCACGGTGCCAGACTGAAGGTGAAATAAAGTTCTGATCACCACCTCTGAATGTGCTTAGGAAGCATTCTGCATCTGCTGCAGTGCTGAGCAGTCACATGTCTGTCCTCCTGCCTACAAGGGCACGCTGGGATGAACTCTGCTTTGCTTGAGACTCCCTTTGGGAGGATGAAACCTTAAATGGAACTGTTAATCCTTGCTAGGGTTTTATGAGGCATACTTGCCTGGCCAACTGCACATCTTCCCTGTACTTATTGTTTCAAAGACGGAATAGGAAGAGGGGCCTCTGACCAGCTAAATCAGCTACTCCCCACTTGTAGTGTGCATTAATAAGGAAGATGTTTGTGATTTCCATGGAAAGTAATGCTTCATATTGAGTTATGCTTAAAAAGTGAACCTGTAGCTCTCTTTCAGCAACAGGAGGCAGATTCAATAAAGACAACTCTTTTATAAAGACACCACAGTGGCTTTCCTTGATGAGATCCTTCAGCTTGTCAACAAAGGTAGTACAACTCATGAAAGGCAGGCACATGGGGCTCTGCTCTCAATCCATTGTAACACACAGCTCAGAGAGAATTCTTCTTCAGGATGTGAGAAGGCAGAGTTCTCCTTCCCGCCAACTCAGCTCTTGGCTTGAAGGCAAAATAAATTAATTTGTAGGTGTGTGCTTAGGAAGATGTGACTGAAGCTTGAGAGTATAGGAATGCAAAAATTTAGCTGACAAGAGTGTAATTGGACCACTAAGTATTTTTTCCCACTGTTTTTATTGAACTTGGATTTTATTTTTTTTTAATATTCCCATCCAGTGCTCATGAGAAAAGGGAAAAATCCAATTTCTGGGCTCTAGATCCAATAGTTCTTCCATGGTTTAGTCACATAAACTTATGTCTGTTTTTTCCCTTAGGAAGTAAGAGTTTATAAACAGCAAATGCCCCTTTAAGCACAAAAAGAAACATGTTGAGGAAGAGGAGACCTCTCCATATGTTGTCCATGGTTAGGGTCATCCAGACACTTTGCTTTGATATGTCCTTGGCATCCACAGTCTCATGACAGCAAAGAGCCCTTCCATGCCAGAGAGTGAAGAAAGGATCCTGATTCAGATTACAACTTTCCTTTGTGGGACTTAATTTAGTAAGGTCTTAATAATTCCCTGGGAGGAGCCTTGTTATTGCCCACAGTTTTTCGTCAATTAGTACCCATGGGACTAAGTGACTAAATGTGATAATTTTGGGGGAGGGAGGTAGCTAATTTTGTTGGGTCAGAAATGCCCAGAGCTGAAGGAAGAGGGAAGACAGGAGCAGTGGGAGGCAGAACTACCACTGCTGCTTTCGTGGCTCTTGTGTGCAAATTGCCCTCCTGATCACTGCATCCCAAATACCCTTCATCACACAGCTCAGGAGCATGATAGGTCACTTCCATGGTTTGCAAAATAACGTGATCTTTCAGGACCAGAAACTGGGTTTCCTCAAGTCAATAGGTAAATATGATTTTGTCTGAGTCACACAGACACGGATTCAAGGCCAGAAGACAGCAGAGTAGAAGGCAGGTTTGCCTGTGAGCTGGTGGCCCACACAGCTGTCATGTCCCTTCTTGTAGAGTGGCCATCAGATCTGTGTCCTCATGAGCCTCCCACTTGAGCCATGAACATTAGGGACTGTCATAGCCATGTGCTACAAGGATGGGTGAAACCTAATGCCAAAGCTGGCATTGAATGATTATTATGTCCTTGAGCTCATCCAGGGAAATATTATTTATTTATTTTGCAGGGCTGCATATTTCAAGCCCTGAGAGATCTCTTTTCTTTCACACCCAAAGGCTCGACGTTATCAGCCTAGCTGCTTCAAAAGTAAAATCTTTTTATTAATGTTATGCAGCACGTGGATTTAAATCAAGCCAAAAAATATATCTCTTTTTTCCACTCCACTTGAAATTATCTGGGAAACACAGGCCTGGGGGCTTAATTGCTGCATATCTGAGTCTCCTAGTCAGTAAGGGACAATATTAACCCAGATGTATCTGTATTCAGTGGACATAGTGCAACCTTTTGTAAACTGTGTGTGTGAAGGAGAACTGAAAGAACAGAGAAGCAAGTACAGCAAAGGGTCCCTGTGTGAATGTCTTCACATTTTTACCAAGTGAAAGCTCCTTACGTTCTGCAGAATTGAAGCAGACTGGGAAGAACAAGATCTCAAAATAACTAAAATTCCACCAGCATTACCAAGAGCAACAATAAAACCTAACACCTTCATGATGTGGGTCAATCTTCTCTGCAGTCCCCACTCCATGATTGCTACTCTCTGGCACATAAATGGTAAAAGAAGAAAATATCTTTCAACAGGGACAGTACTATGAAAGCTTCATGAATGCATGGCTAGGTTAGTCCGCACTCATTTGTGCAACTTGGCTTTCATTGTTCACTGGGTCTTTGCCAAACATATCTGTTGTGTAATATCCATGGCTTGTTTTAATAAAGTCACAGAAGTGTCTATGGGTGTAACTAAAGTTTTCCCCTCCTTTCCATAATTATACAACAACTACCACAACGAGACATGGGTCCTAATTGGAGGATCTGAGCCATGACTTACAGTAATCATCAAAGGTAATGTTATAACATAGAAAAATAGAAACACTCAGCTGTACATTTAAAAAGCTGAGAGAAAACTTAAAAAAACCCAACACCTCTATAAAATCAGGAGAAGTTATTTGTCTGTCCACTCAATAAATTCTCTAATTTCCTTCTGAACAAAATCAACTGTAATTGATTTTCTACAGTGTACACTGACTCCGAATGAAAAATAACAATTTAAAGCAAAAGCAGTTGCACTGAAGTCAATTTCATTACTTGAGATTACTTGAGATTTCTGCATGGAAAAGTCAAATACGGTGATGGCTGACATGGCCTCATATCCTGCTGCTCTGACCGTGCAGACAAGTCCTTGTATGTAAGGGAGTAAGGGGAGTTTGTGAGAAAGGTCCTCATAGTTTCTGCTTGTTTAGTGTCTAGAAAGGTATTTAATAAGGAACTCCAAAATGTGTTCATTGTTTTGGAGTGTCTCCAAGCTCTGTCCTCCAAAGAGCTTGTTGCAGGATATATGATTTAGAGTTGGTTATGCTATGCTCATGTATTCCAACGGAAATGGGATGATGATTTCTATGCTGAGGTATTAGACAGAATGATTAAGTGTGCCAGAGCTTGGACTATGCAATTTAGAACATTCTAAAGTGTTTCCATCCTCACATCTGACCTCACTGAATGTATTTAATATGCTTTTGAAGGAATGGATTTGAAAACTTATTTTCTTTGCAAGGGAAACTTGTGGTCTTTCAAAGAGCAAATTAAATGTATATATACAAAATACACATAAAAAATCAAACATTCTTCATTATCACAACAAATGCCTGTCGTGTCAGGGTTTTATGGCCTCCTTTGTATGTTTAACAGTAGCTGTAGTATATTTCTTGGAAAAAACTCCATTTACTGAGTGGTAATGCATAGCAGACTCTCTGTCTCAGCTGCAAACCCATGACTAGAATGTAAGTACATAGCCTATGAAGATACTCTTGGGCTTACCTAGGTCAGAGCACTGCACCACACGAAGATGGCACTGGCAACGGAAGGGGCACACTGGTCCAAATCCAGATACGCCAGGATCATCTGTTGGAGGCATGTCGGCTGACCCTTCATCTTCCAGCATAAAGTCAAAGAGGCCCTGCTGGTGGAACGGCTTGGCCAAGCATGTTGGCAGCAGTAGGACGAAGAGGAGAGCCAGTTTCTTCATGGCTTAGTTCATCTACTCTCAGCAGAACCTAGGTTTCAAAGCAGCACATTAATAACAAAAGTAGCAGTTTCCCATAGCTCCACAGTTCCTGCTGAAGGACGTCCAGCATATCCACCAATTGCATAACTGTTCCTTTCAATAAAAGAAAATGTAATTGTGAAAATAGGACAGTTATGTGATACGACTCTGGTAACTGCCTGTCAATAGGCTCTACTTATTTTTTACAGAGCAGTTTGAAGGCATCCGTAAACACATCTGTTTGCATATTTAGAGTAATATTTATTAGGAACTAGCAGCGCTGTCAAATTCATTATGCAAAACTATCAAAGCAATAAGCCACATTTTCCATGTGCCTGTTTTCAGACAACGTAACAGTCAATTTGATTTCATTAACATCTATTTCATAGCAATGGGTTTGTTCCCTGGAGACAAACCTGAGGTTCCCAAACTCACTGTAATCCAGTATTTCATGTCTTTTTTTTTAAGTGCCAAATAACTGTGTGTTTTAAATTATAGCCTAGTAAAACTGACTGGAAAAGAGCAGGATCTAGTGACAGGGTGGAGGGAGAGGGAAAGATCTTTAGCTGTTTAAATGTACTATACTTCTTTCCCATTTTAAACAGCACAATAAATGGAATATAATGTTGTGTGATATCAAATATCCTTGGCTTTCTTTCTGAATGTTGGATATGCACCATGAAAATCCTCAGCTTTGCACTGCACAAGCATTTAAATTGATGTTTGTAGTGGTGTATGCACACTTTGTAATGATTCCTCAGGGCTTCATCCTGCAGACTTTCAGGTTCAGGAGCAACTTTACATTAGTATGTATTGACATAGATATTAACTAGGAAAACTGCCCAAAACATGTTCTCAGGGCCTAGGCCTAAATATGGTTCAACATATTGTACATTCTGTTCTTGTGCACTAAGGAGAAATTACAAAACTGTTTGCAGTTTTTGTATCAAGGTCATATCTGCTACTTTTCTAAAAATTATTCTTTTTTACTGTGTATTTTATATAAAGAAGTTTATACTTTACAAACCTTGATTGGTCTAAAGGAACCTGAAAAAAATGTAAAAATTAAGAAATCTGCCTTCAAGTTGCTGACAGAAAGGTTAAATTGTCATTTATATTGGAGCCTTTTCTAAAATGGATGCCATAACCCTGAATACAGATGTTGCTCATTGTAATGAAAGCAAAAATGTCCACTTGTTTCTTTAGCCCAATATCTTTTGAAATGCCTTATCTGGGTGCTAGATGGATTTCCTTCTTTTTCTAGCAGAAATTATCTGACAGTTAAGGGCATGGTATAGCATTTTTCAGCTCAATGTTCATTAAGGAAAGATAAAAAACCCAAACCTGTAGGAGAGGTAGAAGAAAACTGTCTCCCCCCTTACATTGGCATCTGGAACCTACAAGGTAGATGCCTAACAAGAACAAGGGATGTTAGGCGAGAATGATTTACTGAAGCCAGGCCTATTTATTTAGGTGTTTGTTTGTTTGTTTTTTACACTGTCCACCTCTGTTAAGGACTGGAATTAGATATGTAATTTATATGGTACAGTTCTGCGGAAACCTTTAGGTCTGTTTCTTGTGAGTATGATAAGTTTACTTTACAAGATATGCTAATCGTTTAAAGTCATAACCTACATTTCTGTGATTTACCTGACAGGAACACAGGTATTAAATATCTTCCGATATCCCAAAGATTTCCAAGTGACATCACATCTAGTAAAGCATTATTTATGTTGTCTCTTTAAGAGACATACTTGCTTACTTAGTTGGACATGAAAGTGTTTCTATTCCTGGAATAGCTATTTTACTACATGCACTGGTGGGTTCCACAGACCCCAATATCAACTAGAGAGTCCGTGTTTTTAGCATGTTCTGTCAGCCTAGTTCTGTGCTGTGTAATCTGAGGAGATGGAGAAGAGGCAGGGCGTGTTCCCATCTTCCTGTGCTTCCTCCTGTCCTGGCTCCCCACCAACACTGGGACTATGTCCCTTCCCAAACAACACCCACAGACAAATCAGGATGTCACAGCAAAGTGGTGATAATGCATGGCGCTAAGTTTTTACCATGGTTTAATCTAAAAAGAGATTTTTTAAATAATAATTATTATGTGCAAATTATCATAAAATAACAAGGCAATTTATTAGTAGTCTGAAGTGAGGAGAAAAATTTGCTGAATCATCACCATTCATTGCAATAATATGCCTTGTGAAAATAATCAATAGAACATCACCCCAGCAGAAATTATATTTCAAAATGTACAGTAACATCAATCTAAAAAATAGAATGCTGCACGTAAATTCTGGAATGCCAGTGGCAGTCAGTGCTTTTTAAAGACCTTCCTCAGCACTTTTTATTTATTAATTAATTA
>WEKX01017753.1:17893-32721 GCA_013390025.1 Pitta sordida
CGCCCGGGGCTCCGCTCCGGGGCTCGGCCGCGGGATGGGACTCCCTTGGACCGGGCCTCCCTCTTGGACAGCGGCGGGGCTGCCGCCTCCTCCTGCTGCCGGCCGGCAAACGGGGGCTGTGGCCCGACGGCTCGCCCCAGTCACAACGCTGCCCGCAGCAGGGCCTGGCCCCGGCCGCCCAGGCCAAGCTTTAGGCTGAGGTTTGGCTTCTTCCTCTATGAAACGCACTCCGAAGGAGGGACTCTCTTGCGTTGGTATAAAGAGGCCCTCGAAATTAAACCCAACTGCTCGGAAAGGACGTGGTTCCCCAGCCCGCCCGCAGCTCTCCTGCTGGAGCGGGCTGCTGGTCCCTGCGAGAGCCGAGGACAGGCCGCGGGCCGGCCGGACACACGTGCGCGAAAAAAAAAGCCTGGCTGTGCCGGGACAGCCCCTGCGGGACACCCGGGCCTGGCGGGTCCTGCCCGGGCTCCCCGTCCACACCCTCTCCCATTAGAGAGGGAGGGAGAGAGGCCGTTATTTGCACACACTTGTCAGGGTAAATAATTCATCAGCAAAGAGCACCCCCCCCCCGCCTCCCGCAGCCGATAGTTTTATTGAACTGCACTTAAATGTTTCATGAAGCTGCCGCCCGCCTAGGATGAGGCGGGGGTGGTGGGGGGTGCCGGATCCGGGTCCATTATGAGCAGCTCCCACGGGGGGTGTGGGGAGGGCGCTTTGTGGGGTGCACGAGGTGCTCGCCAGGCCTCTGTCCCTGCCCCGGCTCAGCGGCCGGGGTCGGCAGGGAGCAAGGATCCCGGGGAGCCCGCTCGGATCCCGGGTGACCCCGTCCCTCAGGCGGCCGGGTCGCGTAAGTCCCGCTCGTTGGCAGGTAGCGACGGCCCCGGGGGCGCTGCCAGGAAGGGGTTTCGCAGCGCGTTTGGAGCCTCTGCCATTAAGGGGCTTGCGGCTCCCTGCAACCCGGCAGGGTCCTCCAGGGAAGCGTTGGAAACACCACGGCTCCCGCCTGCTTATCTGGCTGTCAATAAAAGGAGATGGCTCCTAAAGCAGGGCCAGGTGCTGCCTCCCCTGCTCTCCAGCGCGCCGCTCTCCAGAAACTGCTCAGGCGTGAAGCCAAGTCTGCTTGGCCAGGCCTCGGCGGAGGCAGGCAAACAGCCCCTCGCCAGCGCCAGAGCGCTCTGTTTGCCTTTTTATCTCCGAAAAAAAAAAAAAGAAATAGAGACAGCGAAAGAGGAGTGAGGCAGGAAGGTGGGGGAACGTCGGGAACAGAGTCCGTATTTGGCTGGGAGATCGCCTAAAAAAATAATATATATATATNGGAGGCGGCTCCGCGGTGCAGCGCGGAGCGGAGCCCCGCGGGCGCGGTGCGGGCGTCGCCGGGCAGGGGAGAGGAGAAGGGGCACGGCAACGTGTTACAAATTTATAAGCATTATACATATTTGATTCACACTACGTTCGAAGTTGTAGGGTTTTTTTTTTTTTTCTTTTTTTTCCCGAGGATGCCCCAAACCCCCGTGTTCACATAGATTGAGCAATTCTCAACACACACTGTAATAATGAGCTTTAATTCTCTATCCAAGCAGAACTTGAGCAATAATAATAAGCACATCAGAACAATTTGTTTACTGTGGCATTGCACAGGCTGCAGGGTCCAAGCCTAGCTACAATAAACGGTAAAAACCAAAGGAAAAGCTCTAGAACAGGAAAAATATTGCGATAGAAACGTGGTTTTGGCTTTCAAGGAAAGAGGCACTTGACTAACACTTTAGCTGGGATATTTTGCCCTTGTCCGAGGTATGTGTTTTTAAATACTTTCTTTTTATTTTCCCCACACGTTTCTTTGCTTGTCTAACATTTCTCTTTTGCCCCCAGGATTGCGTTTAAACCTTGGTGCAGAAATGTAATTTTGCTTTTGTTTTGTATTGTTGGAATTTTTATTTATTTTTTTTTTTATCCTCTCGTCCTGTCGGCTCAGCCCTCTAGTAGTTTGATAGAAACTGAATAGCTCCATCTCTTCGAATAAAAAATACCTGAGTTATTATTGAAATGGCTTTTCGTGTGCTGCCATGTAAAGTTGGGAGAGCTTGCCGGCTGTTGTGTGGCTGGCAGCCTGCGAGGCTCTTCTGCGACCTGGTAAATGGTTGCACCTTCCCTTCTCCTGAGCACTTGCCCAGAGCGGGCTGAGCCGGCTGACACGGGCACTCCGGTCTGTGAGCCCTGGCGAGCTGGAAACTTGTTGTAACAAGCGGGATTAGTGTGTTTGGAGGCTTTAATTTAAGATGCTGCAAGAAACTTCGGTGAACTGAAGCGTCCTAAAGACAGAAATTTAGCAGAAAGATAACATTTCCCCTCGTGAAGAATCCCACTGTAGCCGACTGTATAATAAGACTATTATTTTCAATGCCGTAACCTTGTTTCTCATCCAAAAAGAAAAAAAAAACCAAGATTAAAATACGTTACTTGCTTAAAAAAAGAAACGTATAGCTCTAAATCATTTCTTTATACCTTAACTTTGTAGCTGGGTTTTTCCCTGTCTCTCTCTCTCTTTTTTTTTTTTTTTCCCTGAAGACTCCTAATGCTATTAATTTGTCGAAAACTTTATTCTGGGCTGTCTTGAATTATTTCCCTTCTCTATCCTTTAAAACATTTTCATAATAAGCGTGACTCCGGACAATGTTTGATTTGTTTTTCTCCCCTCATCCCGGTTTAGACTGAGACATTAGCTGAATTCCCTGGGGGTGATTGGATGCAATTCGCTGAAAGTCGACAGGCACGTCCTGGATGTTAGAAATTCACTTTTCCTCAACGTGACAAGGCTGAGTTCGATCTACAATTGTATTTGAAAGGGCAATGAGCGGAAAGATCTCCCATCATTAAAGCCTCCCTCTTCTTTAGCAAAATAACAAGATACTTCATTTGCACACAAACACTCAGGGAAAAAAAAAATCCCCAAACCCCAACCGACCCGCGATAACTCTTTGATAAAAAGCAATTTCTGCATAATTTGGGAGGGGGGGCCGACATATCAAAAGGTATCGGAGGACCCCCAAAGCGCCCATGTGATCAAGTTGACTTTTTACTTTAAATCTTGAATAAGATGTGAGTTGTAACAAGGGGATTTGCACTTACTCCATGACCCTTGTAATTGGATTAAATATAGACTGAGACGTACAAAAACATACCAAGATTGACACCTGCCAACTGGACTTCCTTATGATTGATTGTGATGCTTCGTGCTGGCAACAATAATGAAATAAATTGTATGGATAAAACAGCACATTTGTCATTTCCGTGCCATAAGAGAGGAAGGCAGCGTGTTAGGCAAGCTGTTATCTGACAGGCACGAACAGCAGACACAACTAAAGAGCTAAACAAGGATTCCAGACATTGACAAGACAAATTATAACTTGTCACAACCTTTTTAAATTCAGAAGTTTTCAATTAACATATATATTGCTGTTACATATAAGATCGGGTGGACTTAAAACATAAACAGGCAGGGACGGAGGGTNACGCCGGGCCCCGGGAGCGGACAGGGCCGGGCCGGGCTCCGCAGGGACCCTGCGGGAGCAGGGAGGAGGCAGCACCCGCGAGATCCCCCGAGGGACCGCACCCGGGACCCACACCCGGCACCAGCCCCGCTCCCCCGAGGAGCCCCTGTCTCTCGGCTCCCCTTGGCCACCCGTGACCGGGCTCTCCCCAGCGCGGCCATGTGTCCCTGCGGGAAAAAAGGCGAGCCCTGCCGAAGTGGTCCTGCCCTGCGGGGTGAGGGGTGTTGAAGGGGCACGACGCACAGGGCACATCATGGCACAGGGACGTGGGTTTGGCCTGGGCTTTCCAGGGTGCCCAAGGAGGCAGAGTGACCTGACGGGGCTGCTGGGGCAGTGTCCGGATTTGGGCCATCTGGTCCCCGTCAGATCATTACTGGCTAAGCTCAGCCCTTCCCGAGCAGAGGGCGACAGGAACGGGTTCACCAGAGCACGGACCCAAGTCTCCCTCTCCTGTCCCGACATCCCAAAATGCAAACAAAACTACGGAGCGTTTTCCCCCAAGACGTGCTTTGCCCGAGGACATGCTGACTTGGCCCGGCCCGGCAAGGATTCCCTGGGAGCAGAAAGAATTCCCGACTCTCGCTGAAAACTATCGGGTCCCCTTCGAGGGGTGACTCCAGTGCTTGTACAAGTACTTTTCACCCCCGTTTCTTTGTGTGAGCGGATTTATGCGGGTCCGAGGTGACCGGCGGTAGAGGTGCAGAGGATGCGGCACCGCCGCTCTCCCGGCCGTGGCCGAGGGCAGAAAAAAAGGACCCTCCCCACAAAACCCCGAGTCCCAACTTGGGAAAAAATAACTAATATTCCAAGGCGACCTTTTCATTTGCTGTAATTACCCGCCAAACTCATTCCTCTAAATTAAATGCTGCAACTGATTTGAATCCTTGTAAAGCAAAAACCAAGTTCCATCGAATTAGTTGTAGCCTGCCTGCTTTCCCCAATGACTGCATCTATTAACATTATAATCTCAAACACCATTTTTTATGTAACACTATTGTTAGTAAATCAACTCCTCAGGTCCACAGAGACGCTGACCTCTGTCAATTCAGTGAAAGTGTAATTATCTCCCCGAATCTTGGACAGATTTAAGAGATTACATTTCAACTAAATCTATATCAATGCTAATTTTTTCCAGACTCCAGGTGCTAGGCACTCCGAAATGGTGTTTCTGCCCAGCAGAATGGGTTACAAAGAGGAGAGGGCTTGCTGTGTAGAGGGCCAAAAGAAATGAAGTCCCACATAAAATTACACCTATTTTTTGCTACAAAACCTGGTTCTTGTATGGCAAAGTTAAACAAAGCAGCTATGCTAAATTAGCGTTAAATAAAGACCAGTTTAATGCTCGGTTACAGTCAACTGGTGTATATTTGATGGCTAATTGTCTATCAAAATTAAAAAGAAAAGAACAAATGATTCGTTATAAGAAGGTGTTAAAAGCTTCGACAAAAGGACATTTCACAAATATAGTATCTGTGGATGGCGAATTGTCCTTTTGAAGCTTTTTTAATGTACTAAAGGCCTGGGACTCCCTAGATATGAATAATGGGGAGAAACGCGCCCTTTTATTCCGAAAGAGACTCTTTTAAACTAGTCGCTCTAATAAACCGGCAAGGACAATATTCCGGGAGGAACGGGAACCGCGTTGCTGTGATTTCCGAGGGCCACTTAAATAAATAATGCCCCGGCAGTAAAAAGGCATTTAAATGTTACTCGGTTTGCGCTTAAAGAGACCTAAGCGCCTTCCCGACGGAGAGCAGCTCTCTCTTGCAAATCAACCCATATCAGCAGGGAGAAAACAGTATTTGCAGGGCTGCGGGGATGAGGATGGGGAAGAGGTTGGATCCTGCTTCGGTGCCCCGCGGCCCGGCGAGGTGCGGGGCCGCCCACCCGGCATTTATTGCGTTATCAGAGTAATAGGTCAGGAAATATTCCGCGGAGGGGGGGGAGGGAGAGAAACGGAGGGAGCCGCAAAAATTCTGAGGAAAAAGTGGTGAAGCCAACCAACCAAAAACCTCTTGTGCGAAGTTAATTCCCGAGGATGGAGGCGAAGGGTCAGCCCCGCCGGCCCCGCGGGCGCGGAGCGCTGCGCAGGGGAGGGAGCGGGTCCGCGCCCCCGCGGAGGGAGTGCGGGAGAGCCGCAGTATGCAAAGGAGCCCCGACTAAATCATGCAGCAAGAACGACAAACCGTCTGGAAAATGGACCCATGGAGCAGCAAGAATGTACTTTTTTATCTTTGACAACTTGTGTCCTAAAGAAACTATCTTGAAGATAATTGAAATGATTACAATTCATTGCTGCCTTGGTTTGAGTAGGAACAGTCAAATAATGAAATCTGAGTAATACAGCAAAAATTTAATTTACATTACGCCACTGCTCCAGGTTTCCCTTTTTCTTTTTCTCTTCCCCCTTTTTTATGCCTAGCTTCCCCTAGAAAATTTGTGCTTACACTTTGTTGTCTTATTCATATTTTCGGGGTGATTTCCCACCGTCCTGCCCTTTCTTCTTTAGAAATAGTCTCTGAAACTTCCAGATGTGGGGTGAGAGGAAACTTCTGGAAGGAGAGTACCCCAAGAGGCAAGGAGGGATCCCCAAACTAAGTCCTGCAAGGCCGGGGTGGCTGCTGCAGCCTGAGAGGAGATTTCGGCTGAACATCCTCTCCCACAACTGCCTCTGGTGATGAGCAAAGGCTGGGCAGGCAAGGTGCCCCCTCATCAGGGTCTGTCCCACCCGGGGAAAAAGTGAAAAAAGTGATAATTCATTTTTGGAAGCTGTTGTGGGACTCAGTCCCTGTGGGTTGTTTTTTATTGCTATTAATATTATTTCAATATCACTATTACTGTTATTTTTACTATTATTATTTATTACTATTTTCACCAGAGAAACATTTCCCAGAAGCTGTAGGGTGTCCCTAGAGATGTGGGGGGTTTGGTTGAGGCGGTTTTTGCCAGAGCTTTGGGCTGGGGGAGGGGAGCAGGGCTCACCCACCCAGAGAAATGTGATGGAGCCAGGGCGACCCTGTGCCCCAAGGTCCCCCGCCCCAGACCCCCGGCTCTCCCCAACCTCTCTCACAGTTATTGGTTGTGATGCTGCCCAGGATGCCTGAATCCCTTTTCAGCTTCTCACCTCGCAGATTGTGTGGGAGGCATCCTGCCTTTTTATCCAAGTCAGAAATGGACCAGGATACATCCTCAATGCAACTAACTGTTTCTAAAAAAAAGACCATCTGGTAATTGTCTTCCTTTAGATCTTCCCTTAATTATGCTTTTAATTAAAGATGGTTCAAGGCATTGGACCACATGAAGGGCAGTAATTACAAATTACATTACAAACCCAACAGATGTAGCTCTATCTGCTGGGAAAAAGGTACTGGAATAAAATTTGACTAAACTTTAGGATAAATTAATCCGCTGCCTTGAGAACAGAAGCACATTTTTTATTATGCAGACTCTAGCCAGGATTTAAGTTCTCTGTCATGATTGTTTTCATATTTCTTTGACATCTATTGATTTGGAGGCAGCTGCAAGGCTTTGTCACAAGAGAGAAGAGCAGTCACAATATATTAGCTTGATGGCATAACTCGAATATGAGTAGGAAGGATAGAAACATGACAGGGAGCCACGTGACTGAGTGATGGGTCTCCAACAAAATAAAGAAATTAATTTTTAATAAAAAGCTTTAAAAATACCACAGCCAGTGCAACAGCAAGGGGAACGACAGAACTCGTTAATTATCAAGCGTTGGAGCCTCTGAAATTTACCCCTGAAGACTAAGGGGGACAGGCTTTTAATTCCCAGTTAGGACTTGGGCATTGAACAGAAGTCAAAAGAAGCAAAGCCCCTGCTCTGGCAGCCAGGCCTGGGCGGGGGATATCAGAGCACCCAGGCACTGCACCAGGGCTCCCCTTCCCCGACGGGCGCTGGGAATGAGCATCTCAGTTTGTCCATGATCTGCTCAGAGGCAAAACTCCGAAACCCCAAGTGGTGTTTATGCAAAGCCCCCTCGGTTAGTGGATGCAAAGCAATGCCGACCCGATAGCCCCTGTAATGAGGGGAGGCAGTACAGGCTCAAAGATTTCCAGAGGGAATGTCGCCCCGCTAATCTGTGGTCACTGATGGCTCCGGATGAACTACTTGTGATGCATATTGCGGGTCTGCAGGAACACAGGCGTATGAACTCTCTTAAAATGACCTGGTTTGCAGAGGCTGCCTGGCACATCGGGAGGAGATCAAGATTCCATGGGCGTAAGGTTTTTACAAAACCCAGTTCTGGTTCAATGGACAAAGACATCACAGATGATCAAGGGGCTGTTTTTAAGTCTACCTCCAGTGCATTTTGCCAAAATCCTGTGCTAAATGTATAACTGGGAGCTCAAAGTATTTGAGCAGGTTTGGGCAAGGTAACAGAATTTCCCCGTCTGGAGGAGTCTGTTTGTTAAAAGCCGGCATTGAAGTCGAGCTGGAGAGCGGGGACAGTGAAGATTCACATGTCAGACGCTCCATCAGACCATTAAAAAGAAATTAAGCTGGGGCGTTCTGTCTTGCCCTCTCCCAACTCCACCTCTGTGAGGAAAGCACAACAAAAATCCAGCCCGCACCTTAATGTGGGGGGTGTCTGCCCTTCAAGTCACAACACAGTCTGAGATGCCTTCAGTGTCTCTTGAAAGTGAAATTGGACACAGCCAAGACAGGAGGTCTGCTCAGTTCCCCTGTAACCTGGAGACCCTGCTGACCATGGGAGCAGTGCATGGACACCCCAAGTATGTGGACTGAATGTACGAGGGGTGCTCTCGTGTCCCTGGCTTCCCTCTCTCATACACAGACACAAGAAGTGGTGTTCTCCCTCTCCTGTCTTGGCCTTGGTTTCTACTGTGTCTGTTTTGCTGGGCATGGCAGGACCTGGCCCAGCTGCCTTTAGACCCTGAGGATGCCGCAGCACAAAGCAAAAACAGAATAACACACACACACACACACACACATCCCCTACACCCAACTGCAGCCACGCAGTCACACTTTCACACACCCCCTCTTAATAGTGTCACATTTTTTCCCTTCTGGGGAGTGAATGTCTAACCCATCTTCTTACCAATTTCTGGATTCCATCCTGTGTGTGGTGGAGGAACGCGAACAGATTCTCTTGCCTTCTTCTGGCCCTTGTGTCAGGAAGGTGGTTATTTGCACAGACCCTTTGAATGTCTCTTAATCAGCTGACTCGGGGCTTCCAGTAATGCTGTGATTTGTCATTGCCCAGTGACAGTAGGTACGGTCACACAAGGCAACACTACAGTTCCTAGAGTCCCATTTCATTTCAAGATGAACGAACACAACAGTCCTCTATTTGTTCAAATGTTAGCCTTGTATTTTGCCATCATTTCCCATCATGACCCTGATGACAAACAAAATCTTCTGCCCCAGATTGCAATAGTGGTTTTAGATCAGATAAAATATAGAATTCAGATTTATTTAAATATAAATATATATATATTTATATTTTTATTTATATTCTGTATTTATACTATACATGGAATAAAATATATTTAAATAAACACACATCTAGAATATATTTATACTCTATATCTAGTGCACAGAAATAGAACCTAGATTTTTATAATACTTAATTTCTTTGTGATTTGATTGCTTTGCCTATGGCCCCATGTGTCACCATTCAGCAAGGATGCAACATGTTACGAGACAAATGTTTCTTTGTGAAATATGTGAAAGACTACAGATGTTTAACTGATCTGCTGGGTAAATCTCAGAGCCTTTTTGGTGACGTGGTCTGCGCTTGTTTACATAGCAAGTCAGCAAGTGAAGCGTGCTTTTCTCTGAGTTGCAAGCCTTGCCAGATATGAAGTTAAAGCCCCATACAGAGCTCTGGCTTTCACAGGTCTGACCCAAAGCTCACTGATGTGATGGACAAATTCCCAGGTCCACGTGATGCGGTCACTAGGCCGAAAACACAGCTCATACAGGGCATGATGGTGTTTATGTCGATAACTGAATCCCGCAGTTTATATTTCTGTTTTCTTTTGTCACCTATACTAAGCAATTTTTTCCCCTATTATAGTATAAAATCGAGGGGTTTTTTTTGAAAAATGGGAGTCCTTATAACTATTTAGTGTGGAGACTGTACAATCCTGTGAATGAGTTATACGTTTCTGGGTTTCTTCCTGGCATGTTGGGTAGGGATTGAAGGCAGGGAGCAGATGAAGCATGTGGAGGAGCCTGTGTCTTTAACAGCGCATCCTGCAGCCGTGGTCGCTACTCACGTGTGAATTGTATTTCATGCAGTAATGATGGTGCATAAACTACCAGTTTCAGAGGTGTAGAGTAGATGCAGTAATGTTTTTGGTGCAGAAGAGCCTATTCCTTGGAGCCTCTCTGAACTGATGTTGTCTGTGGAAGGTCATGAGTTGGGAATGTCCGCGTGATTCACAGCAGCAAAGCCTAACTCTGCAGGTCAGTCTAAGTGACCAGAAACTCTTTCTGCAAGGCTGCAGAGGGATGCACTTTGTGAAGCCATGTTTTTAAAATGTGTATAGATGGAATATTTTATTTTTTCTACAGTTTTAAAGACAGATTGTCTCAATTACATATTGTCATAGTAAACAAAGGATGAGAAAATATTATCTCCAAGCAGAACAGAAGCAAATTTAACACATCCAAAAACAACTGACAGTTACTTTCCTGGGCATAGAAATGTCATGTTTTTAAGGTGTAATATTTTGTAGTTTGGTCCCTGTCAGATGTTTGTGTTATTCATTGTATTCAGAGTATAACTTGTCCAGAGGTAACAAATTCATCTGTGGTGGGCCAGATACTGAAAGCTTTACTTGGAGACTGGAAAACTGCCCATTCTGGACCTCTGCCAGCATATTATTTCCAGTAAGGTTTGGCAATAGCTAAAAATTTGGGTAAAAGAATAATATACACTTAAATACACTTAAAATAAGTGGGAAAGACTTGAAGTTGCTGTGGCATTTGGAATGAGAGAAATAGTCTCTGACAACAATATCCAGTGTATTTGTGGGAATTCCCAGTAATTCCAGGTTATATCTATTTCACAGATTTTCTATGTAACACTCAAGTACCTCCCTCATCTCTGTATCTATCAAATCTTACAGAGTAACTGAAATCTGTACATTTCTTCATGCTTTTGAACCTTTTTTTCTGATTAGTTTAAAATTGGGAAGCTGGAGTCATTGGTAAGGATTTTGTCCTGCTTTTTTTTAGCAGACTTCTTGGTTGTCCTTAGCCAGGGAGTTGCAAACCTTTGCTTGTAAACATTTGCATTGCATTGAAGTTCAGTTATATAAAATCTTGTGTAAGTGTGTGCCTTTGAAGGATCCTCCATGTGTGTGTGCCTCCACACACCTACAGACATGGCCCCTCAATTTTCTGGGTCTCTCAGAGAGAGAATCTCTTTTTTTTTTTTTTGTTACAAGGACATATTTATCTGTTTATAACCTGCTTTGGGGCAAGTATGTCAAAGGAATAACACACACATGTAAATTCCAGACGAAGATACATCAGGACAGGATTTTTTTCTGTATGTCCATTCTTACAAACAAGATTTCCTGATTGGCACCAAGAGCCAAATGCTTCCTTCAGATCTCCAGGTCACCAAACCCCACCAGGGATGGTAGCTGTGCTTGTACAATACAAGCAGATTCCAAAACAAGGCAAATTTGAGGCAAAGCAGGAAAGCTGGCAAATATTGAAACTGTTGTCCTTTTCTTGTCTAAGGAAAAAAAAAAAAAGTTGGTCTAACTGCAATTATCGGTCTGTTAATTAGTGGTGTGCACCACAGTTGGGTTTGGAAGAACCCACACATGGACCTGAGTCCCCCCAGCTGAGCACCAGCAGCAGCAGAGCTCTCTCTGCTTACATTAACTTTTACATGGTTTTCCCAAAGAAATCAGAAATCCAAAAGCAAATCCCATCACTCAGGGGCAACATATAGATTTGTCACAGTCCTTAGGGGACTGAGAATCTTAAAATCAATGACTGGATTACACTGATCCTTATCTGTAGATGTCTCATCTGTAATAGATAAAGTATTGATAGGTTGCTTCATTTACTGAAGCGTTTCAGATCACCATGTGGGAAGGCACAATGGAACTGTAATTGCATTTTCTGGTGTGAGAAATGCTTCTTAAGGAAGGTAAAGCCATGGTATATGATGTGGCTGTAAATTGCTGCTACCTCCTGCTACATGGCTGAGCATACATCTGATTACAATATCTCTGTGTTTTTGCAATAGCAACCATACATTGCTGGTTCAAGCACTGGGATGGAGAGACAAGTAGAGATGTGTAAGTGTGTGTAGACAGGGAGACAGTCTTCCTGGAGATGTACATTTCAAGTTTTAGTCCTAGTGTTTGATCACTCAATTCTCCAGGTATATATACCCAGTTAATACTGAATAGTGTGATGTGAAAAATCCCATTAATAGTTACATCAGTGGAATGATTAGGATATTAAAAAATTCGGGACTGTTGTACTTTATGTGATACTTTATGGACTTTAGTAATAGTGGAGTTTGGGGGAGTAAAGGGGTTGGGGCCTAGGTGTAAATTGCTTTGAGATTTGATATAGTTAATTACAAAGATTTAGAGGATACAGAGCAGCAAGCAAGTGCTACATGCATCAGAGGTCTGTACAGGTATAAATAATTTAAGATTAATACTAACCATGTCTGGCAGAAGTGTTCATCATAGGTCAAAGCCAGATTTACACCTAAATGTGGAATTCAGAGACTAAAGCTGTGCAGGGGAAAGCTTAGTCTCTCTGAGGGTGATAGAAATTTAGCCATTGCCCTTCCCTTTCCCTGTCTGCTGCTCAATGTTACTTACTCCATCCACAATCTGCAGGTAACAGGAAGAGATACGATTTAAATACTGCAGAGTCTGCACTTGTGTGTCCAGGTTTTCCAGACAATAGTGTGTTTTTCTAAGTTTTTTTTTCATGAAGTCCCCGTATCCCGCGTGATTTCTCTATGAGTCACATTTGGAATCTCCCTATTCAAACAAAAAATCTCCCCTTTACTGTCTGATTTTGACTAACAGCCATAACATCCTTGGATTGTTGTTTCAAGATCTGCTGTACTATTAATGCACCCACACGGCCTGTGTCCCAGTCTCTTAAACTCATGAGGGTGCAGTGGAAGACCAGACACATCAGTAGGTGTTGAAATTCTGAGATAATAAGGAATTTACAGCAGCTTTATTGATTTTTCCCGGTCTTCAGCCATGCTTTTAGAGATGTTTATTGCACACCGTCATATCCTTTGCATATTTGGAGGGGTAAATTAAGCATCTATGTTACATGCGCATATCTTGGAGCCTATGCCTGAAGCAAGAGAAAAGAATTAAGGGAGTGCTTGAAGCTGATACAAACAGTGTGCTTTATAATAAACAGGTGCAACCAAATTCACTCCTTTTAAATACCGCTCTGGCTGTTTCAGTTTGAATCAAACCAAACCACTGTAAAAAGCCATGGTAAAGGGAGGAACCGTCAGCGAGGATGAAGAGACGTTAAGAGATAGCAAAGCCTAATGAGAGGAAACCCAATATTGACAGATTATGTAGAGCAGAAGGAGATGGGGTAGAAAAACGCAGTCAAACACAGACAGAAATATGCTGTTGAGCAGGAGAGGGCAGCCACAGAAGCAAGCTCCAATTTGTGCGATTCGCCCTTCCCCTACAACGTAAGGCAAGGTCTCTGTAAGGCAGAAAACTTTCCAGAGCCCCGAATCCTGGATGGGAAAGGACTCAAAGGGAACACACAGAGGCAGCTGTGAGCTCTAAGCCATGTCCAAGCCACCAGCCTGCACTCCAGACTGGCGCTTCTCCCTGGGTCCTGCAGATCCAGCTGTTTGTTTTGGACATGAGGTGCTGCCTGCTCATCTCAGCCCGAGAGTGTGGAATGAAACCTGTGGGTGCTTCCAACAGCTCAGGGCTGGCCCAGCCAAGTTTTAAGGCAACTTCTTTGTAATTTCTCCCTGAGACAGACAGTGCTTGCTGGAGTGTGGTGATGGTCCTTGAGTGGGGCTTCTACAGCCCCTGCTCCTGAAAGTACTCTTGACGCGCTTTCCCAAGGGATTTTGCTGTGGTTATGAGCTTCCTCGCTGTACACAGGGTTAGGAGTCCACCTGAATATTTGCAGGCTCAGGGGTCTGTGCCTTTACTTCTAACATCCATGAATGTAACCTCTGTATCATCTAAAAAAAATAATAATATCATCTAATGAATATTTGGTTATGGTAGCAACAACGCAAAGCAGCACTTGCATTACAGAGCTTAGAAATAAATTAGACATGGTTAGCTTGGATATCCTGTTTTGCAAATGACTTTTGTCTCATGTTACATGAAACAATTTTATTTTACTGATATGAGATACTCCAAAGTAATAAAGTCTCTGAGTATCTGACACTTCCTTAATACTTATAATTTATGTTGATTGTGTGCACTCTGTATTTTACCACTGTTCAGTCATCTCTAAATCAATCACCTGAGGAAATTCATTGAAAAATCTGCAGAAATGCATTTCTGAACACAAATCTCTCACTTAGAAGAATGCCGAAGTTTTACTAAGTGGATTTTACCTCCAGGAATAAAACATTGCACGCACTCATTTTGCACATTTTTAATTATATTTTATTGCCCAGGAAAGCATATCCACCAATATTCTCAAGTGTATTGAGGGCTGGTAACGTGGCAGAACAGGTCTGTGCCTGTGTCTGAAGGGGTCACTAAAAACTGGACGTGCAAGTTCCCACATGGCAGCATAAGCCCAACAAATAATAAGAGCAGTTTGTCTGGGCTCCCTCAGTGCAGCTCAGATCTAGCAAAATACATCTTCTAGCTTGTGCATAAGTGACAAAAATATAGAAAAGTATTGCACTGCAGCAACAGCTCTCCAAACAGTAATGCTATGATCACAGTCCTTTTGAAAAGCTCTCTGGCAATAAGTTCATAATATGGACTAAAAGCCAGAAAAATGCCGAGATAAATAGCTCAGCTCTACTCTCCCGAGCACAAACCAGGGCACCAAATACCAGGAAAACACAACCTTACACTCCAAACAATTTTTTTTTTTAATCAAGGAAAGGTGTTGGCAAATGTTTAGGACATGCTTGAAACATTTGTACCTGATTTTCAGAGGCTTTGTGCCCCTGCCTCAGGATGGGAAAAAGCTTCAGATCAGGATCTGCACGTACGCTCCTGCAAGCTGCTAAGCACTTGCAACTTTCACTTGCTATGAAAGGTTGACTTATATATA
>WEKX01017756.1:0-28589 GCA_013390025.1 Pitta sordida
GTCGGGCTACGCGGGTCCCAATTAAGAGCGCGGGTGTGCGATATAGGAGTCCCGACTGTATTGCAAAGCCACAGACACAAAGGGGTTGTCCTGAAAACTCTAATGCATGTTTCAAAGCTCATTAAAAATGTCTCTAACACAAAGTTTTCAGAGTAGGGTTTCAGTGGGAGAAGGAGAATAATTTCTCTTGATTGCCCTGCAGAATCTGCCCTTTCTTGAGATGAGTTCTGAGGTTCCACAGAGTAACATCACTGTCCTGTACATGGAATATTCAATAATACTGTAATGATATTGTAAACAGCATTGGCAATAAAAGTCTGCAAACTGAACAGGTGTTGTGACATAAATCATGACTGAGAGGGCAGCCAACAGTGAGGCTACTGCAAGGGAAAAGTAACGAAGCCCAAGGAAGTCAATATGCAAGCCATGACTTCAGGAGCAAGGAAGGAAGCAGAGGGTAGCACACCAGGAGGATGCTGCTAGGGTTGGATCCCAGAAGCCTTGGTGTGTGCAGCATGAGACGGCATTAACATTGTTTGTGAGAAGCATGAATTTATTTTGTGCACACCCCTTCCAGTACAGAAAGTTACTTCTGACCAGAAAAGAAAGCTAATTTGGCCCAGTTTAGCAAATTCTTAAAACTCTGCCAAAGCATTGTCCAGATGACACAAGACATAGCTACCGGCAAGTTGCTGCTGTTAGAAATTAGACTTTCAATGAGCTGTTCAACCTCTCAGTTGCTTTTTGGTTGTAGAAAAAGCAATGGCTGCATAGGTAGAGTATAAAGGCAAGAATTGTTCAGGCTTGGGGAAATCAGACTCTAGACATATCATGACAGATGTCCTGCCTTAAATAGCAGCAGTAACGTTCCAGTACTTGAGAACCCAGCTATCACTCCAAAATAGTAGAAAGTATAAAACATTAATGAAGGTAATATGATAAATCTGTTTCAAACAAATAGCCTACACAGCAAAGAAAAGAAAATTACTTCTATCACTGCTATCTTAGGTGATTTGCTACATCCCCACCCATTGTTCTTTCTTTTTTCATTTAAAGAAATAAAATGTTCTGTGTAATTTGAGTTCTACCCTTAGTAGTGTCTTTGACAGGAACAAAAATTAAGGATGCAGTTCTCAAGTAAGAAAGAGAGTCTTACTTCATGTGAAGTCTGAAAAACTGATCATGCATACAAAATTTAGAGCAGGGATTAAAAAAAAAAAGAGAGAAATTGAGAAAAAAAGGTCATAAAGAAAGAAACTAGCATAAAGGAAAAGAAGGATGCTCAGTGCAGTCTCAGTGAAGTCATATAAGTAATTTCCAAGTCACCTGACCCTGAAGCTCCCAGCCTGTAGTACATATATCACAAACTAGAGGTATGCAAGTCACACTGGCATTCACACAAGTGTTGTCAAGGACTGCACACGAGCACACGTGTGTGTGTGTGTGTGTGTGTGTGTGTGTGTGCACTGAGTGCCCACCAAAGGCAATTTCAAGTGCATCAGTTTCAGAAACTCCAATGAAGCAACTCAAACACATTGCTGTATTTAATACAGGGATCATGTTCAGTTGCTGCAACTGTCTTACTTAGAGACTTAAGGGGGTAAAAATAATTGAGCAATAAAGATGGTCTCAAGGCTTGTAGGTATTTGACAAGTATCCAAGCCCCAGTAGTATGCACAGTGAACACAAGTGACTGGAAACATCTGAGCAAGTGATCTTATGTTTACCAAAAAGAGTAGCATTTCTTAAAGCAGCTCTCCAGAGGCCACACCAAAAAACACAAGAACATTCTGAACATTTAATACACAAAGCTAATTACTGTTTTATAAGAGTTAGAAGTTTTCCACAATAAGAAATTGTGGTTTCCTGTGCAAGGAAGAATGCCAATTCATACCAGTGTGTTCATGGAAAAAAGTTTTTTCAGGGCTTCCTTAAGAAACTAACCTCTGTAACAACATGATTACTTGCTTTGTTTCAGAGGTGACTGGCATGATTATAAATTCCCATATCAGTCTTTGCAGAAACATTTAATGAAGTAACATTGGTTTTATTGGAAGAGCACTGCTCTTGCATCATGAATATATATTTGTATGTTCCTCTAGGAATCTCACAAGTCATTACAATTCTTGAAGACAGTAATTAAGGTGTTCCCTCTATTGCACTTGGAAAGACCTTTCAGTTGAAATTCAGCACAAAACCACTCTAGTTCTCGGCTTTCTTACTCACAGATATATGAATGGGCCTTTTGAGGTCTTCCTTTTGATTTTAGCAGCTCCTTGCTGGCAAGCACCTCCTGGGAGTCCAGAAAGACTAAGTCCAACCAAATATTGCCTTAAAAATTTCTTTTAAAAGGCTACTAGGTCATCTAGCAGTAGGTCAGTTGAAACAAAATCACTGGTAACTTCTTTTTCACGGCTCCCTATCTACCAATTGTAAGGTACATTAGGTTCCCAAACCAGGGCATAGAAATTTGCATCTCACCTGGAATGTTTCATCTGCCATCTCCCTGCCCACACAAATCCCTTCAAGTTGTCTGTGGCTGTACTAACCCCGCAGGGTACACCACACAATCCATTTCAGACATGAAGTTTACTACAGAAGTGCAAGATGAGCATTCCCCTCTTAAACCACAGTTTTAACTTGAAATGCATCCCTAGCAGTAGCTTGGTGTAGTTTGGTTTTATTAATGCAAGTCCTAGAAAGTTGTTTAGCTGGGTTCAGTGCCACTTAAATTCAAAGTTCATTTTATTCAACATAATTTAATTTCAAGGTAAAAGAATTAAATTTGCATTCCATACCAGGAATCCATATAAACAACTCGGTTCCATACACCAGGCTTTTACTTGCAGTAGGAAGCCAGAATGACATTGTTGCCAACCCATGAAAACAATACAAACAGAGGCATTTGTATGCAAGTTGTCAAGTTAGTCTTGCACCAAATATTATGGAGACAAGACAAACAAGTGTATTTCAGGAAAAACAAATCCTTTATCTGTCAACTATAAGCAGTCTACAACGTAACAGGAAGGAAGAGGACAGGCACCGAGCAGAGCACCCAGAAGATGTTTGGTGCAATCCCACGGTCAGGGTGTTTACACAGTTCTGGAGAGTCTTTAGTCTCTGGGCTTTGCAAGGGTCAAGTTCTAAACAAACTCCTTTGAAGTAACATTTGTCTCAGCATATGCTTTAAACCACAAATGACAGAATACTCTGACTAAAAGGGATGCTAAACAAGTTTGCAGGCGACACAAAACTGGGGTTAGGCTGTTCACTCCCTTGAAGGCAGGGAGGCCCTGCAAAAACACCTCGACAAATTAGAGAACTGGGCAATCACCAACCATATGAAGCTCAACAAGGGAAAGTGTCAGATGCTGCACCTGGGATGGGGCAACCCTGGATGTTTGTACGGACTGGGGAAGGACATGCTGGAAAGCAGTGTCATGGAAAGGGACCTGGGGGTCCTGGTCAACAGCAAGTTGAATATAAGTCAGCAGTGCCCTGGCAGCCAGGACAGCCAACCATGTCCTGGGGGGCATTACCAACTGGTTGAAGGAGGCGATTGTCCCACTCTGCTCTGCTCTGGTGCAGCCTCATCTCGAATATTGTGGCAGTTTTTTGGCAGAAAGATATTAAGCCATTAGAGAGCGTCCAAAGGAGGGCAACGGATATGGTAAAGAGCCTTGCAGGGAAGCCAGATGAGAAGGAGCTGAGATCACTCAGTTTGTTCACCTTGGAGAAGAGGAGATTGAGGGGAAACCTTATCGCAGTTACAACTTCTTCATGAGGGGAAGCAGAGGGGGAGGCACTGATCTGTTCTCAGTGATAACCTGTGACAGGACCCAAGGGAATGGCCTGAAGTTGTGCTAGGGGAGGTTTAGGTTAGATATTAAAAAATGTTTCTTCACCCAGAGGATGGTTGGGCACTGGAATAGGCTCCTCAGACAAGTGGTCAGAGCATCAAGTCTGACAGAGTTCAGGAGGTGTTTGGATGATACTCTCAGGCGCATGGTGTGACTCTTGGGGAGGGTTGTGTGCAGGGCCAGGACTCTATGATCCTTGCGGGTCCCTTCCAACTTGGCATATTCTGTGATTCTGTAAAGTAGTTTAAGCCTAAGACAACAGTGTGATCTAAAGAGAAATACCTAAACTACGCAGTTCTACGGAGTAAATTGGCAGAAGAAGAAATAGCTACTTTTTAGCAGCTAACACCTAAATGCTGATTACAGATGAGAGCACAGCCTCACATGCAGCACACAGACAACCCAGAACACAAGCAGGCATGACAAGCAACCCAAACTACAGCACCTAACTAAGCCAGATCCTTACTGACAGACATGTCACTAAACATATTCATTTGCATATAAGCTTCTTTCAAACCCTTGAATCTTTCCAGTGATAGAGACAACTTTGTGTAAGTAGGCTCTGGGGAGCCATGCACATGGTTGATAAGCTACATTCAGAGCACAGACCTGAGCCACACAACCTGAGAGATAACAGGCACCCAAATTCACCAGTGTGCAGGATGTCTCAGGCCAAGACCTGCAATGAGTATCCCAGAGAAAAATAACTTAAAGTGCTGAAGTTAAAGATCATAACTCTCATAACACATAAACTTGCACCTTAGGGAACAAGCTTTACCTGCCCCTGCTCTATTGCTGTCTTTACATTAACACATACTATAATTTTTAGTCTCAGAGAGCAGTGGAAGGATCAGTGAAGTGAGGCAGGCATAGCAGCACTTACCACTTGCTGAGCAAGGGAAATCATTAACAACAGCAAAACGAAACAAAGGTGGAAGGGATTACTTCAAGTTACATTTTTGGAACAGCAATTTTTCTCCTGCTGGAAACGCTGCTCTCCTGCACAATCAACAAGGTCTTCTCTGCTAAGCCTTACCAGTTGTCAGCTTTCTTGCAGTTGGAAGGTATTACATTGACAGACATGTCTTTAAATTGGCTGGGAAGCCAATTTAAGTTTAGAGGAAACTTTAAAATAAATATTTTCCCCTGTAGAGGATGGAGCAAATTTAAGCCAAGTAAAAATCACTGGCAGAACCTTTCATTTAAAAGCAAAGAATCCACTCATCTAGCAAAAAGCTTTCTCAAACGCTATTTTTATGCCTTTCCAAAACTTCCACCAACTTGTTAAAAACAGTTTTCGGAGGTGGGAGAGAGTGTAATCCCTTCATTTTCCCCCTATTATTTTTAACATGTTTAAGTAATTTAATGCCATTTAAAGTCTTATCACTTCACTTCCCATCACCTTCTATGTGAAAGAAATAGTTCTTTCTCCTAAACCCTTGAATAATTGAACACTGCTTATTAATCTGATACTGTCTTCCTCTTCTGTCCAACTGAGGACAAACCAACCCCTCCTCACTTTGTTGTTTCTCAAAATCCACTTCTCCCAACCTCCTCTATGTTCATTCCCTAAACTCACTATGAAGGGGTTTATGAATCAATCAGCAGCACTTAAAAGAATTAAGATGCTCTCCTTAACATTCTCTGTGACAGACGTTCCCACTCCTTTCCCCATCTACCTTTCTACAGCCTCAGTACCACACTCGGGTTTTTTTCTATTTTGGAAGCATGGTTGCTGTCCTGGATGAGAACCTGTTACTGGTTTTCTAAAGAACATGCATTCATGTCTACATTTTCTGTATTACCTATACATTTTAAGCTAATATCTGTGACTCTGCCCAGCTAACACAACTGTGTATCTAACATGATCACTTCAAACTACATATAAGCCCATATTTCTGCTATGATTTCAGACAAATATTGATTTAGTGCTACAACATTGACTTTGAAAAATTAATTTTCCAGAAGACAAAGGCAAGCATCTAGCCAAAAACAGTGTTCCAAGTTCTTTTAGAACACTACCATTAGAATGGAAAAGTTCAAAGTCTCAGCTATTTGGAGATACAAAAACCAGATCCTGAAATATGCTACCTTAAATCAAAATACTTCTTTTTATGTTTTTCCTTTTGTTTTTACAGTGTAACGCTACATTATTAAACCAGAGTCACCCTAGCATAATTTAGGTAGTGTTGATGTTTAACATGAACATGAAAGCTACAACTAGCAAGGACAGAGTCAGCCTGGTGAAAGGGGAAAAAAAGGGGGGGCAGGAAAAAAGAAATATATTTACAGTCACTAGAAAATTTCCTCTCTGAATAATAGGGTTTTCAGGTCAGTCACAATGGGTAACTTGGACCCTGGGGCAGCCTTTCCTGCCATCAAAAGCAAGAACACACAAGGCATTCCCTTCCAGTCTCCTTCAGGCAGGGACAGCAGGCTGGAAGGAAAAATCTGGAAGGCAGGTCTCAGCCTGTGGTTCCTCACCTGAACTAAGCACCCACTGCAGATACAAGGCATTGCAGAGGCCCTGTCCTATCCTTGACAGTAAAAAGGGTTGGCTGACAAGAGAGCACAGGATCCCCTGTTAAACTGAACACTTTCAAATCTACAAAAAGAAATTATGCTATCTGTTCAACTAGTGATGAACAAAACAGCTAACAACTTTGATACAATAAGAATCATCTACTTTTAAATGCATTTGAAGCAGGAGAGAGGCTTGCAGCACCTCACATTTAAAAAGAAGTCAATTTTATCTCCACTAATACTTAACACCAGAGAGACAAATGCAGCTACAGTTGCCTGTATTAAGCAGCTGGCAAGCTCAGAGATGGAAAAGTTGCAGAACAGCTGGGGAATGCAAGACCCTTTTGAACAGGCTGCTATATGATCCAAAATAATGGTACATGTTTACACACAACATAATGGCAGCAACAGCCAAATGCAGGTCGGGCGAGTGGACTACAGCTGCTGCTTCCCTTGGACAAGGCACAGCAAGCAGATACAAAAGAGTTCATATTCACAAAATATGGCTTTCATCTTAAAAGAGAGCAGTCTGATTTCCAAAATTGACAGCTGGCTCTCCAACTGCACTAAACTGTACAAGATTCTGTATCAGAAGTTACCCTCTAAAACAAGTCTAGATTAGGGTCACAGAGCTTTCCAAACTGCTGCTGCTTTACCACCAACAGTTTGCAACAATGCATTACTCAGACTAACAGGTTGCCATCGAACATATAAAAAAAACTTCTCTCGTGACAGTATTTTCCAGCTAGCGTTAGGAAGAGAGCCATTTGCAAAGTCTTTAAATAGACACTGACTACATAGAAGTTAGCTATCCATTTGGGAGAAAGATGTTCGCTATGCTGGAAATGAGGGTTTGAATAAACATGGGCTGTTTTACAGCTTTTTTACAGCAGTGCTGCACATTGATGTAAAAGTAAGTTGGCACCTGAAGACAACACATCCCACTGCTCACACCTAAAGAGAGGGACAGTCCGTATTTGCTGTTGCTTATGCAATAACTGATAGCATGTTGCAAGAAGCACTCGCTTGTTTCACAATTGCCATCTGAAGACAGCATAATTTTGTACATGACCATGTACAAAAATTGCATCACCTTATTTCAAGTGATATTTCCAGTGTTCAAGTCTCAGAAGCGTAGGATCAGTGGTAGAATGTTTTGCTCAAGCCAAGCCATGAGTAGAGTCCTAAGGAACTGACTACCACTTTATATTGTAACCATACCAGTTCCAAATATGCCAAGCACCAAAACAGATTTAGTAATCGAATGCTTCAATTCCCTGCATCTTGCTTAAGCAATGGTGTAACTTGAAACATTTTTGGACTGAGAAGCCATGGAAGAACCTGCACATAACCATTAATGGTACAATCCCAGTGAAGAGCTACTCACAATATGGTACTTAAAACTAGACAAAGACAGCTGTCATAGCAACAGTAACAGATGTAGACACAATTTTTAACCTCCTTTGCTTTTACAAAATAGCCATTATTTACATTAATAGCCATCATAGAAACCAGGATTTTGAAACGTGGCTTTTAAGACTCGTCTTGTAATTAATGGGACTCTCTCAATGGCAAACTCATCTCTCAGTACACCTAAGCAACAAAATGCCTATCTGTACACTTCAATTTCAAGCTCTGATAAAGACTTTTCCATGAAATTCATTTGTAAATTAAGCTATATTTCTAAGACATTCCCCATGTGATTGCAAAATGAATAAAGAAAGGAAATAAGTAGAGCCTTGAACCACACTTCCAGAAAAGATGCTTCTTGTACCAAAACAGTACTATGCTAAGTGCCCTTTCTGCAGGCAAAAGTTACGGGCACGCTACCTTCAAACTCTACCATCTGTAAAGGTAAGAGCCCAGATTTGTTCTTCCAGCTGCACTGGCAATGCACTTGCTAAGAGCAGCTGCAAAGTGCTGCCGTGTTGTGGCACTGGGGGTGATGGTTCATATACCCAAGGGACCTCAATGAACTCCAGAGCTCCATCGGCACCAGGAGCTTTTACTCCAGTTCTGCTACCCAGATTTATCCAGTTTTGAGCACATCCCACTACTTTAGTGCCTCTAAAGTCTTGTTCTCAAAATAAAAAAAGTAAGAATGGAAGCTTAAAACATTGCAGGATGTTGGTTTATGACATCAGCAAAGCCTAGCACAATTCAGCAAACAGATAATTTTTAACAATTACAGGTAATGCACTGACAGTGAACATACATGAAGTAGTGACGTGATTGGTCTGGATCATTCATAAACTGCACAGAGCCTCTCCCAAATTACTCTCCATACTTACCATAATGGATTACTCTTTCAACAAACCTCACAGTAATAACAAAAAAAGAAACCGAAACCCAGATCTTAAAACCCACAAAAGAGCCATACAACTCTAGCTCCTTATCAATTAGTCTCCACTGAATTGCATTTATCTTAAGATTTCAATGCTATACTTAGCAGGTACAGACAAAAAATCAGGCTTTGGTTCCACTCCTCTTCTTTGTAGCCAAATCATATACTGTAGTTTGTTTTCAATTGAAAGATTTGTGAAGGTTTTTGTGTGCCTGAACGGGGAGGCGAGTTTCCATAATTCTGAGAAGTTCCTTTTAACAAACATTTTACATGTGGGTATAAACTCAGGTCTTTCACAAAACAATTACCACTGTTATTTGCTGCAGAGGAACTAAGAAAACAAATCCTTTATTAGCTTATTCCTGATTTTACTATAACAGCACACAGATAAAGTTGTTTCAGTAATTGTTAGGAGGTACCTCTACTCCAAAGTGTACTTGCCATAACAAAGATTTCCCTACCATGTAGATCTGACAGCCATGTCCCAACAGGCTCCAGATAGTTCATACACATACCAAGTATTGTTCAAAGCCGACTTGCTTTAAGCAAGATTAAATACCTGTTCAGTTTGAACTGTCCCAGTGCCAGGATAAACTACACCAAACTGGTTCAGATGATTATCCTGCTGGGCATCAATGGCTTTTGAAACTCCCAGTACCCCAGAATCTGCTGCTTCTGGGAATTATGCCAGGAGCTGTGGGATAGCTCTCCACAGAGGACATTACAAATTAAATATTTTACAACTGTGCTTGTGTTTACATGGAGCAAGGCTGCAACAGTTCAGCATATGAGTCAGCATGGTTTGCATCCACACAGAACTGAGCATTGCACTTGGGAACTATAAATTTTCTAGGGAAACAAAGAGTGTGAAATGACTCCCCCAGGGGAATGCAGTCAGGCCGCACCCAGCAGGAGCTAACACTCACCTGAAGACAGGAATTTTGTTCAGAACTTTACTGCTAAAGAGTCCATGACTTTACTGAGGCAACTGCAGAAGTCTCTACCCAAGACAGACATTTTGGTCCTGTCTGTATCAGAGAGGTTAGTAATGATATCATGGACAGATAAAACTTATAGGCACACACATTCATGCTAGAATACAGCACTTTAAGCTCTTCATAATTAACACTCAACTACTTTAAAGGGAAAGCTGGTGCACATTTTCTAACAGGATAGCAAAGAAAAATTTTAACTACATGTCACTTAATACAGTAACATCTAACAAACTCTTCAGACAGGTACAACAAAAGAGAAGTGAAACAAACTACTCCGGTGTATCTCACCATGCCGTTACCTACAGCCAGATGCAGTTAAGGATGAGGTCAACACCCTTTTACTGAGGCCTCAGGAGACACACGAAAACAGGATGACATACCAAGCCTCTGAACATCCCGCCAGGGAAGAATATCTTGTGGTAGGAACAGCTATCAAGCCTGTGTTTCAAGAGTTGAGCACATTAACGCTGTTCCTTTCCATCTCCAGAACAGGCACTTCTGTCTCATGAAGGCTTGAAAACGACCACAAAGAAACCAGGACTATTTCTCCAAAAACCCAGGGTGGACCTCTGTCCCTGCTGGTTGCACGGGGCAGCCCACAGAGCCAGAGCACAGCACATCCTCATCTCGAATGGCACTTCCATATGCAGTAACAACACCTCAGTGTAGCAACACTGCACACAGTTCTGTTGTCATAAACCTCACTAGACATGAAACAGTCAAGCGAGGTTTCAATTTTCTGGTGGCTTTTGTTTTCATTTTGAACACAAGAGATTAAGGTATTACAGGCTGAGAACATTTTTTAGTTTGGTTCACTCTTAGAGAAACACACTTGTTCACGATAAAAATAACCAGATTTGTTCAGAACATTATTCCATATCAGAAGGACTGTTCGCATACACAAAAAACCTTAAGCACCTACCAGGACAAGAGTACTATCTCTCTGCATATGAGATGCTATCTGAGATAAAATCAGTCTATGATGACACCAACTGTTGAAGTCCCAGAACAGTATCAGAACTAAATGAATAATGTTCACTTCCTATTTTCATTCCCAGGCTTCATGCTGCTGCCCCCTGCCAAGTAATAAACTCGAGTACACTCAGTTTTTGAAAGATCATTTAAGC
Source organism: Pitta sordida (assembly GCA_013390025.1). NCBI lineage: Eukaryota > Metazoa > Chordata > Aves > Passeriformes > Pittidae > Pitta > Pitta sordida. The sequence goes on from WEKX01017756.1 coordinate 10,850, forward strand.
TTCTCTTAAAAGAGTCATAATCCATGATCATGCGCAGACTTCAAAGAGTGTTTTTAGCAGAATGGATGCAAAGGTGTAATTAAGTAGCCAGCTCTGCAGCACTGGGTATCCATGCTCTATGTGATACCCTACAAGCACTGCACTTGTAACTATCAGCGTACTCTACTCATTTTTCTCTTGTTAATCACAATACTTCATTGTTTCCCCCTTCTTCCCCCTTTTTAAACATTGTTTTCTGGAGTTTGGAAAACAAGTCGGGGCAAGCTGCAACCCCACTGCTGACCTGCTTAAGCCAAGGCGAGTACTTAACCTCTCCAACCCTGCTATGGGGCTCTGGGCCAAAGAGGTTCCGTGCATCACTAAACAAGCGCCCTGTTGATTCTGCCAGCCTTCCCCGCTATCCCGCTGGGCTGTAAGGAGCCAGCCTCATAAAGTCCCTCTTTCTTTACATCACACGTGCACGCTGCTGCTGCCGCCGATGCCTTTTCTTCCAGCTGAAAGGGACAAAACTCCTTCGAACACTTCTCAGCCCTGCAGCGAAGCGGCCGCAGCGCCTCGGGCTGCCCCGGGAGCGGACCCCCTCCCGCCGCCCCNCGGGGCAGCGCGGGGAGGGATGGAGGCCGCGGGGCCGCTCGCGGGACGAGACGGGACGGATGAATAGATGGTTGGATGGATGGACAGACGGACGGACGGACGGACGGGACCGACCCGAACCCCCGCCCGGCGCTCGCGCTCTCTCGCGCCTGCTGGAGGCGCCGCTCCGTTTGTTAAAGGGGCCGCGCCGGGCGCGGGGAGTGTTTCGGGTCGCCTTTCCTCGTGCCTGGCCAATAGAATGTTTAATTATTTAAGGCAGACCAGGCCCAACGACAGCGCTCCTGAGCAGAGAAGGGGCTGGGCAGGGCTCAGCGGCGTTGCTCGTGCATTAGCAGCTTTTCTGGGCAGTGTTCCTTTGTAGTGTACGTTCAGACACTGTTCTCTTTGTTAATTTGCAATGTTTTCGAGGCTGTCTCAACCTGATGTCAGAGTTTGCTCGTGCTGGGCTGCAGCAGATCCTGGGAAGCGCCTGGGGAGAAGGCTGTGTAAAGGAGTGATTCGATAAATATCCTGCTCTCTTGCTACTCCTGGGACCACATGAGGTAGAAGCTGGGGAATGCAGAAAGTCATCACCACTTTTTATTTATAAGGAGAAACTTTTTTTTTCTTGGATACACTTATTTAAAACGAAGGCATGGTTGTGAAGGTGGGAGAAATACATTATTGCAGACCTCCCCACAGTGGTGCAGCAAAGGTGTTTGTCCACATAGTAAAGAACACCAAAGCATTCAAATTTTCTGATATTAAACATCTACCTTCTGGGGAAGTTAGGATATTTTTATCATGCTTCAATCTTTTACCTTAATCAGACATTTTCTAAGTGAATTATACAGAGAATTGGAGCCCTGCTTGATCAAATCTTACAAAGCAATCTGAAATATTAACAACAGCACATACTACATAGAGAATAACCAAAGGGGGAATAATTTCAAGAACATGTTAAACCTGAGAGCTTAGGTAGAGAACACATGCAACTGAACAGAATACATGGTTCTGTTCCGTTCAGCTGCAGAGGGCAGCTGTCTTCTCTGTATGTGTTTGAAGTCTGTGCAGAAAAATGGGAGAAAATCTCAAGGTGTGGCAACAGGCTGGGATGAGACAAACCTAAAAAATTTCAAATCAACATCTAACAAGTATTTTACAAGGTACACTACAAAATACCTTTGTCTGCAGCTCTACAGCAGCTCAGTGTTCTAGTTGGATTCAGAATGAATATTGAGGGCTTAGTTGAAATACCACTGGGCTTTATAGCTTTGTGGCAGGGAGAATTTTCTTAATTGCAGGATAATGATGTGGTGTGGGCACATGCCTTTTGCCTAGTGGTTATGAATTACTTTGTGCAGATATATGAAACCCACATCAAATAAAAGCGTAGATGCGTCCTTCCAGTCTGAGGGAGAGAAGAAAGAAAGCTACCATGGAAAGGAGGTCAAACATAAATCATAGCAAGGTTAAAAGCCATAGATAAAAGAAAAGTGACCTTGAAAACATGGTTTATTCTGTTGCCTTTCAATTTTTCCTGTTGTCCAACACCCCTGTTGGAAACTATCAAAGGCCTTTCCTTTCCTTATGGAAAAGGAGGGGCAGCACTGTCTCCCTAGGATTTTCAAGTTTTAGAGATGGAATTTTGATTCTGTGGAAAAATGCTCTTTAACACAGGCCTGAGAGAATTGTCTGAGGGGAGGAAAAAAGTTTTTGAAATGTTAAACTTGTTTTTGTTATGAGTGACATGATGCTGTCCTTGTTTGTTTTCAAACATTAGAATGGTTTCCTGATGGAACTTCTGCACCTGAAAACCTGCAACCCATTTAACAAGAACTCTGTGTTCACCAGAGCCCAGAACTGTTTTGTGTGTCTGGATTTAGCTTTAGGCATGGTCTCTGCCATCTTCTGCCAGAGACTTTTCTCCTGCAAACTTAATCCATGATCCAGATACATTTTTATTTCAAATTTGCATTTCAAAAAGAGTAAAAGATCGATTTGAATTCCAAGGTAGAAGAGAGAGGCACAATGATGTTGTTAAATCTCTTGTTTCCAAAAGAACCAGCAAAAATTAAGATTATTAAAGAAGTGTGATTTGGGTCAGAACAACCACCATCTTAATCTACATCAATATTTTCTGCTCTTTTTTAATGTGTTAGACATACTCACAGTTGATTTATGCTGAGAGTCAAAAACATCTGTACATGGGGAACAAGCAGATTATTTAAACAATGGGCTCCCTGGGGAGGGATAGAGAAAAGATCTTTTTGCAAATAATTCAGGATTTTTCACTTCATTATTTGAAAAGTGCTCTGATGGAAGATACAATGACTCAATTTACTGAAAGGAGTCCATCAACTTTCACCTTTATGTGACCAGTGTGACTATGATCCAGGGTAACACTGGTGAAGTACCATTACTGTTTGCTGGCCTTGGAGTGACCCACATGAAAAGAACTGGTCATCTCAGTCTCATTGGCAGCATACAAGTATTCACATTTTAAAAACATTTGGAACTAGGTGACAGTCTGAGGCTTCGTCTGCACTCAGGATTAGCTCTGATTTCGGGAATTATTTTAGCTTCTGGTAAAGACACACTGTAGATCAAGTTGTGTGAATTAGATCTGTGCTGCCATCTGCATCATTGAATGGCTGAAATGGGAACTAGTTCTAATTGCAGATGAGGTTGAAGGAAAAGAACCATTTTCTGAATAGTTACATATCCTGAATCAACACTCATGGTATGCTTGAGTAGTTTATTTGAAGTTTTTCAGGAAAAAAGTGTTGAAGATACCAAAATATAAACATCTGCAGTGTTTTCAGTTCAAGCCTGTGCTGGTTGGGCATTTTGTTTTGTAACCAGATCCTGTGTTGTATATGCATTGACATGATAAGAAACAGTGTTGAAAGTAGCATTTTAAAAACTTCCCAGAATTCAGGAAGCCAGGTCTATGAATGAGTGCTGTGCCCACTCCTTTTAAAGATTCCATGATCTCGAATCCAGCCACTCTTCACTTAAGGGACTTTATTGCCAAGCTTTGGAACTGAGCTCTGTATTTCGGCACAGTTGATATAACCTGTGACAAAGATGTGCCTCACTCTAGAGCCCAGTGTAAACTATTAATGTCAACAAAGAGGCCAGAGCAGAGAGAGAGAAATATGTCTGTTCCTACAAGGTTCCCACATATGGAGAAAGCAGGGGGAAAAAAAAAATGTAGCAATCTACATTTCAGCTGCTTTTCTAAATGAATGTATTCAACAATGTGGTAGGCTAGTAGCTTTCTCTTCCTGTGTAAGACTATGCCAAACTAGAGTGAGAAAACCTAGGGTCTTTTAAAATAAGGTGTGAAAAACTCTGGGGCAAGTGTAGAATTTTAGAAAAGAGCCAAAGTCTTTGTCCATCCTCAGAAGAGCAGAATGACAGAGCTCTGGCAGCCATAGCAGCCACCACTGATTATTTACGAGTTCCTGGAGTTGGTCCAGTGTAATTATGGGCCTGAACTCCAGATCAGATTCACTTGACATTTGAGAAAGTCTGTGGAAAAGTAGTAATAATAAACTGATAATAACCATCCGACTCATGAGCAACAAAAAAATAAAGGGAAGAAAAAGGGCAGGTGGGGGGAAGGGGTGGCAACATAATCCGCCAAAGATCTCTTGCGTGTCAAGAGATACTCTCAGTACATACCCCTATGCATTTTCTAAAAGGAGCTGTGGAGAATTTTGGAGTAAGTTCTGCCTCATGTCAGTGCTATTGCAATTATTGCTCTGGAAAAAATGAAAATGAGGGGTGCAAAGGAAGCTGGGATAAGTTGGGACTGTGGTTTCTCTAGGTGGAGTGCATAGTTTGTGGCCCACATGGCACTTACAGGAGCATGCTCCTCACCTGCGTTATATTACTGTGAAGCTGTTGACCGGAAAAAGATGTTACAAGAAACCATGGTATGTGTATAGCATATGATTTGTTTTCAACTTCATGCATGGCATAGAAATGCAGTTTCTGTGCTTTACTGCAGGTCTCCAGTTCTGCTTTTTCCTATCACTGGTAAAACATGGATGAATATCAGGATTAAAAATTAAACCGCCTGAAGTATTATATCAGGATTTGTATTCCACTTTTCAGTCCTTTCTATTTGAATCACTTCATATTATTTTCTATTGAAGTTCTGTAAGACTGCTTTAAAAAAGCAACTCTTTGGTGGTTTTTAGGAAAAAAGTATTTATCAAGTAAGGTGATTAACTCTGCTGGATGGAAAAGGTGTCTTCTCTGACAAGAAAAAGCACTGACATTTATTTTACAGTTGTCTCCAGTATTTTGTTTCAGGTGATGGGACTGAATTGCAAGTTATGAGTAAATGTTTAGCAAAGCAAGAACAGTTAGATACACTTATGGTACATGTAAACAGTATATTGTGCCTTCTGTAGGTTTCAGAATATGTCACGTACATACTCACAGGTACAAAGGACTCCATAGATGTAAATGGTTTTCCTCAGAGGAAGCATTTCAATTAGCTGCCTTCAGAAAACAACAGCAACCAAATGTCAAGTGCCCTGACAATCAATACCAAGGCCAGTAACACTAGACAGTGTCTGAAGGAAAAGGAATCCTGGGTGAAATGAATGGGGTTACTGGCCCAGAACATGTTGCCTTCAAGTGACCTGCTTTGCCGTCCTCACCTAAATTCTCAGGAATTTCCTACTCACAACTGGAGCGAGTAACTCTGGTTCCAAAGGAGAAACCATATTGAAAAAGGAAGGGTCATAGCTGCATGCAAAACAAATTCAGTTCTCAGGTATCTAGTGAATGTACACTTCAGGCTAACATAAGAGTCACACACATCTCCCTGATCTGACAATGGTGTAATGTATTTCTGCTTAGGAGTTATATGTAGAACTGAAATTTTATGTTATTTAATAGCAGTTTTTTGATTGGTTGCTTCTTAATTTGGCTTTTTATTTAACTTCTTTATTTGATATCTATTTAATGCTTTAGGTTATCGTATTATTTCTCATTGGTCTTGAGGTGACTTAGCAGTCTGAGGCACTGGTGTAAGGTCAAAAATAAAAGTTTATAGATAGGACTGAAATTTCTTTTTTCTTACTAATCATACATATGGCTTACACCAGACATATCTTTTTTTCTTTCTGGCAGGTTTTAGGGGGAAGAACTGGAGAATGCTGACAATTGTCTGGAGCTGCCTTACTAGAATAGCAACTCTCTCTGTGCTGCTGGATATCTGGAAATCCTAGACACATTCACTGTGCAGGGCAGATCAGCTCCACAAAGTATGCAGTACTTGTACAGTGAGCATATGTTGTCCAGATGAACTGCACAACCCATACTAAACCCACTTAGTGTGCAAAGTCAGATTAACTATATAATTTATGCACTGTACATATGATACTTGGACATGCTGGGTTTATGGTGATTTTCTGTTCTTCACGTGCTCATAGAATTCTACTGGGTATTTCTTGGGTAGAAATGAATTGACCTTTTATTTACTTGCTTGCATGTCTCTCAATGATGAGACACTGTTACCTGGAAAAAACTTCTTTTCATTTGGAATCAATGCATTAAAACCAGGAAGACTATTATAGTTGGTCAGCTGAGCTTGCAGTCAAACAACTGAGCTCAGGTTAGTGTTGGAGCACAGGATCATGCTGAATGAAGCTTTCAATTACTTCATTTTTTCAATTACAGCGTCTTGATCATGATGAAGAATATCAAGAAAGCATCTGAACATGTCCTTCAGAAAATAGCTGTCACTGATGTAAATTTCAGCAAAGGCAATTGGCCTGTCTGTCACAAAGTTTTCTTCATGTTATTTGGTGTAAAAGTCCTCACATCAAGCTCACAGTTATTAAACTACAAAATTGTAGTGCACCTATAATAATGTGGGAGATTTTGGATATAATTTCTCAACTTAGACTTTCAGTGCCATCTTACAGCAAATATTAAAATGTGAAACAGTTAACACTCAAGAGGAACAAAAATAGTACGTAATTCCATCATGACAAGAAGCATCACCATTAGCAATCTCATTTTACTATTTGTAAGAATTTAGAGAGATACTGGCATCCAATATGCACAGTCCATAGCTTTTAAAAGGAACTTAAGGTTGCTATTTCAGAAGTACTGCCTTCCCATGACAATACTGGACTGCACTCAGGTGCACCCCGATGACGTCAGAAAGCTACGTGTCTTCTGCACAGTCATACAGTCATTTACTGCTGAAGTGACTGTGGCACAATGAAGATGATAATCTATAAGGTTAATGGCTTTGAAATATGCAAGGGACATAAAAGGAATTCCTCAGCCTTCCAGGCCTCCCCGAGCTGCATAGCTGTGGCATGGGGTTGAAGTCTGTTGTTGCTTTCTGTAATGACGCACATAACGAAGAGATGGAGCAAAATCAGTGTGAGTCCATTCATATGCAGGACTCTTCCACGAAGAAAACACTACAAATTCCTTCAAGTCCTTGCACTTTTGTAATTGAGCTTACCAGTTTATTGTTTTGTCCATTGCCCCTCCAACTTCCATTTTTACAGAGATGGTGTTCTACAAGGGTTGTGCTTACATTTCCAACACTTCAAAGGAATATTCAATTTATAAACAATGATACAAATAAAAATACATGTATTTTAAGCAGTACACTCACAAATTATGTATTAACATACATTAGCCTTTATTGAAAGCTTGTATGAAAGCAAGGTGTTTACTTGCAAACATCTGCAAGTAGAGCTTGAGCTACTTCAGCATGTGCAACATTTTATAGATTGTATGAGATGGTATGAGAGCCATCTGGCCATTGATAGTCATTTTTGCTGCAGAACTTGGGATTTCTCCTTTTGACAAAGGATTGTTTTGCATTGCTTTAGAGTAAAAAGAATTTTCTTGTACATAAGTAATTTTAAATGTTGCATTCAAGGAGACAACAGTATTTGGGAACATCAATTTAATTTTCTTAATTGTTTCAACAGGAAAAATAGAACGGGAGAATCAGAAACACTAAATGTTTTGAACATCTTTATTTTTAAGGAAAATGTTTTGACTTTGGATTTGAAAACGTCAGATCAATTTTATATTTGTTTCAATTTTAAAAGAGCTGCAAAACCATTAAATAAATTTTAGCATGAAACAAAACGCCTTGGAAAAATCACAACTCTTTTTTTTTTTTTTTTTTTGTCTGAATCAGAAGTCCATGACCCACTGTCTTCATGGGCTAGCTCTGGCCACTACTCAAACATCCAGGAATACTGTTCACATGAAGCTGTGCCTTGGTTTTTTTAGCTGGAGCTAGAGTCATAGTGGTTGGAGTTAGAAGTGGATAGTCCTGAGTGATCCACTAGTAATAATAAGTTGTCTGGAGCACTCTTGTGCTTAAACACCGACTTCTCATGAAGACCCACAATTGCTAATACTTAGAGATATGTGAAAAGAACAATATTTTTAAGTTAATGCCTCCCAAGCCTTACAGCAGTGCCATACAAGCCTACAATGTTCTTAATGTTAACACTCTCAGGAAAAGCCTGAGTTTGTTGCAATCTTTCACTAGGATCCTGCAGTTTAGTAGCTTATTCATTATTTATTTTCCCTCTTAAAGTTATGTGTTAGCAACAGATATAAGAGGAGCTGGGGGAAAAAATACAACAAAAACCCAGAAAACAATGAATTTGAGACTTCTTATAGGCAATCCACAACAAAGGATAAAAGACTATAGGAGGCGAAGGCTGAGCTTAGAGTGACTTCTGTCTATAAGAATGAAAATACTTGCAATCTCACTTGCCATGTTTGTAGTCAGAAAAACTACATGGAACTCATCCTCCTCCCGGCCAAGGTGCTCACATCTCATCTGTGAAATAGAGATCTTGTTTTTGGCTTGCCTAAAGCAACTTTTCAGAGAAATAGAAGAATGTTATTTGAACAGGAAAGCCTTAATTTAGACAAGTAACACTTTGTACAACTCAGAGCTTTTCCAGCAAACTGATTTCATGAGGGAAGAAAAAAACTAAACAGAGATGTTTTGTGTCCTAATGACACCTCCTCCCTAAATAAAATAAATGTCTAAATAAAATCTTTATGGTTTATGTCTAGATAAAACCTTCAAGGCATGAGTTTTATAGGAAGATTTTATGAAGCAAATTCTTGTTTATGACCAAGTGATACAGCGAGAACTTTGGTGACCTAGCACGTTTTTGTATTGTGGTCTTTCATATGAAAACACATCATTGGTGCCACTGTGTTGTTTAATGTTATACTGGGTTTGCTGTGGCTGGGTTTCTGGTAGAGGGGGGGCTATGGGGGAGGCTTTTCTTCGAGAAGTTGCTAGAAGTCTCCCTCATAGCTGGCAGAGCCAATGCCAGCCAGCTCCTGGCTGGACCCACTGCTGACCAAGGCCAGGCCAATCAGGAGGGATAGAGATGCCTCTGTGATAACATATTTAAGAAAGGGAAAAAAAAATCAGAACAGCAAGAAGAAAACATGGCTGCCAGAGAAGAACTGTGAGAAGTTGTAACAGCAATGCAGGCACCAAGGCCAGGGCGAAGGAGGGGAAGGAGGTATTCCAGGTGTCTCCCTGCAGCCCGTGGTGATGACCATGGTGAAGCAGCTGTCCCCGTGCAGCCCATGGAACGGAGAGAACGCAGGAATGTAGAAGATCCACCCGTAGCCCGTGGAGAGAGGAGCCCACGCTGGAGCAGGTGGATGCTGGAGGGAGGCTGCAGCCCGTTGGAGCCCGCATTGGAGCGGAGTCCCAGGAGAGTGTGGCCCGTGGAGAGGAGAGTCCACGCTGGAGCAGAACTCTACCTGGTAGGATCTGTGTGCCTTGGGATGGGACCACACTGGAGCAGCCAGTGCTCAAGGACTGCACCCTGTGGAGTGACCCACAGGCAGCAGAGTGTGGAAGAGCTGCTGCCCCTGGGATTGGACTCACTCTGGGGAGGGTCATGAAAGACTTTCTCCCGTGGGAGGGACCCCCTGGAATGCAGGGGAATGGCCTCCTCCCCTGAGCAGCGGCAGAGAAACACCAACTGCCTGGCTTTCCCCTGCTCCTGTCCCCTCCTGCCTTCTGGAGGAAAGGGGGAATGTGGTATCTGTTGTAAGAGACAGAGGGGTGGGGGAGAAGGTTACCTTAAAGATGATACTTCTCACTTTAAACTCTGATCTTGTTAGAAATAAAATCTTTGCATCCCCACTTTGGAGTTTTGTCTGTGACAGTAAAAGATTTCTAATAGTCCTCATTCCTGCTTTAGCAGAACCCTTCAGGCTTTTTTTCTTTTCCTCTCTCCCCAGTTTGTATGGAGGGGGATGAAGTGAGAGAGTGGTTGTGGGTGAATCTCTGGCATCCAGCCAGGGTCAAACCACCACAAATGTAAATATTGTTTTCCGTATAAACTAATTTTGCCAATGCTCTTCTGTAATCCTTGGTTGTCTACATCATGACTCAGATAGCAAGATTAGATAGAAAACATCATGGACCACCAGCTAGAGCTCCCATCCACAGGAATGGTGTTTATTTCAGCTGAAAACTCTGTCTTTGAATATATAAAGTTTGTGTGAGATGCACTGCACACATTTCCAAAGCAATCCAGAGTATTGCCACTATATTGTAGGCAATAAGGCAGAAAGTAGAAAAAAGTGTTTTCAAAGATGTGCTTCTAAGTTCATCTGTAGTGCTGACAGTCGCACACTTTTCCCCAGCCTCAGAGGTAGTTACCAAAGATTTGTGTCTACTAGTAAACAAAAACAGAATGTAAAATCATATTAATCCCAGCTCTGACACTGTGTTAAGGAGTAATTTCCATAACAATGATAATTTTGTGAAGATCATAAATTATGTAGTGATAAAATGCATTCTCCAAACCAACAGTTAAAGTACCTCAAATCAAGGACAAGTTCTCTCCTACCTTCTATTTTGTTTACTTATTTATTTATTTAGGCCTTAGTTGAACATATCAGTGAAGTATTTCAGAACTCTCAAAGAATACAGTAGTAATATTTAGAATAATATAGTTATAGTTGAAGATCTTAAGCACGTGATAAAGTGATTTTCCAGATTCATGCTGTGATTGACAGATGTTTGTAGCAAAAGATGTTGGTACTTTGAGCTCTGGTTTTGCTTCTCATTTGGCTATTTGAGATCTTACCAAGTGCTGTAATAGTTGGGGGGGGTAAGAAAAAATTTAATAATAATAATAGTAATAATAATATTCTGGAATGCAGCAGGATCTGGCAACTAATCTCCAAAGTCTGGGTACTGAAGTTGGAGCTGCAAGGAAGCACCCATGCTTGGGAAAACCCCTGGAAACTTGTTGCATTAACTCTGAGCCCCATCATGTTGCTGTGACAGTGGGGAAGAGCCAGAGCAGAACCAGCCACACAGGAGGTTTTTTGAAAGCTCAGTGGGCTTAATGTCATGAGAAGTTCATAAGTAGTGAGCTGCAAAACTGCACTCTGAGTCCTTTCTCCTAGTGGCTACATAAGGTGCAAGGCAGTGGAAAGTCAGGTTCTAAAGCTATCATTCATTAATTGCAAAATGTTTACATTTTAGCCAATTAAAATGTCTCAGTGTGTTCCAATAATCTGTAAATCCATGATCTTGAAGCCAGTCCAAAACCAATAAAAAAGCCAGTACCTGCAACAAAGACGTCACAAGTCAAGGAACGTTAAATGCTCTGCACAGGGCTATATAATGAACACATTTGGGTGGGATTGCTTGTAGGTTCACAGATTTGGCCTGGCTTGAGCAGACTTAGCTCACCTTTTGGGAAACTGCATCCTCCTGCATTAGGGTTGGATCTTGCTGTGCTTGTCTGGTTTTCTCTGTCAGTTATCTCTTCACAGGGGTCCAATTATATGTATTCTTCTTAATCATCCTTTCTAAAGCAAATAACCCTCACCAGTTTGATGTGGGTGTAATTGTATTTCATTACTATATAACTGAGCCATGAAAGAGCCATAAAGTATTATAATTTATGCTAGAAGCAATGAGAAAAACACTGAATAATATTACTTCTCCTTGCCACTGCTGTCACCTATGAATGAGTGGAGTTTATGGTGTTGCATATGTACAGACCACATATCAAATCAAACCCAGAAGCATAAGGGGACAAAATTCGGGTTACTTAGGAGAGACTGAACTGCCATAAGGAACTACCAGAATAACCCTACTTCTGCAGGAATACCAGCTTATTTTTCCCACCGGAAATACATAATGCCAATAAATGTGGAAAGGCATGTGTAGATAAACCTCTCATGAGCAGGGAAAACAAGTCAGTAAGTTTGTTTTTCAGACATTCATCTCCTACTCCTTTGTGCACGTTGGGAACAGAGTGAAAACGAATATTTGTGAAAGCTGGTGGAGACTTGAAGTTCTGTTTTCCACTCTTGTAAGGCCTTTTAATGCTGCCAAGGTGGCACAAAAAAAGCACCAAGTGGTAAAGGAGCAGCATCTGAAGGGAAGATGTTCTGTTTGGATCTCAGGAGGTGAGTCCAGGGCAAACTTCTTTCCAGTCTCCTTGAGACAGATGACTATCAGGTGAGAGCACTGCTTTCTTAGCTGTCAAGTATGCCAAGTACAAGATGTGGAGGGCACTTATATAATATTCATGGTACTTTAAAATTTAGTAGAAAATAGCAACCAAGGAGTATTCTATGAGTCTCCCAATCTATTCCTAGTGCTGGGCAAACATTTTCTACATTAGTGTTTCCCGTTTTGAAAATGCTGATTCATCAATGGGAAAATGTCAAGGTGTAATTTCATATTGGAAATATTCATGCTTAGTAAAAGGAAATTTAGGCAAGGATTATTGCCAAGGTTTTAGAATAGTATTTTTCTTCTTTATTTCTCTTTCAGAAGAACTCTTATTCTTTAAAAAATCAAAGAAGAAAAAAAGTAAATGGATTTTTAAAATTTTAACAAAATTATATGTTTCTATTGACGTGATTTTTTTAATATTTTCTTTTATAAGACTTTATGAATAACCTGCTTTTTCCCCTCTCCAAACATGGGTATGTTTCAAAATGTCAGAATTTCCTGTGAAATTTTCAGTTCTGCCATGTCTGTGGAGCCTTTAGATTGGAAAGTGGTGGTTAATCTCCCTAATTACACCAATAAGGATAAACTTGCAGGAGAGAAAAAAGTTGTGAGAAGAAATAATTTATGCAGATGTCTGTGATGAGTTTGTCCTCAGTAACTCAAGCATACGTGCAATTTTCCTTGTAACAGAAGTACATAGTTCTTACATACAGGAGCTTTCCAACAATAAACCCTGTCTACCCTTTGTATGAAGGAGACATCAGTGGTATAGTTCACCAGCAAGTCTTCTAGCCACTTTTTTTCTTCAGACTGAAATAAGAAAATGGATTTTGTTTAAATTTGTGGCAAAAAATAATCATTTATATAAAATCATGGAATCCAAATGTGACCTTCTGGGGTCATTTTAAAGGTGCCTTGCTTTGCTCAACTGTGCTGTTTCAACTGCTCATTATTGGCATACTTAAATATTCATCTACAAACTTGGAAATCACAATTATCTACCTGAGCAGAGTCTTGGACTTTTATTTGTCAGGTAAATTTAACAAATGCTTTTTCTCTCTTTCTCTCAACCCCCTTTTCAGAAGATTAAAAGAGGGAATATCTAAAGAGGATACAATATCATAAGGCTTTCCCCTCCTTAGTACAATTGATCCTGCCGAAGAAGAGTATTGATAATTCAGGCCATCTGACCAAATCAGTTTTCATGTCTAAAAGTGCCTTTGTCAGGTTATTTACTGTAAGATGGACAAAGGGAAAGAGATCAATAGGCAATAGTAAATTCAGCAGGGTAACTTCTGTTGGACCAAAGACCAGAAGGAGATTAATATGAAGGTTCTGTGCTATTGCAGCTTTTTTTCCAAGTAAAAGAGGAACCAAAACAAAATTCATGACTTTATTTGTTCTAAGAATGTGTAAATCTGGATGCACAAAGTAACATACTATCTAGAGAGAACATTTCCATTTGCTGGCTCCTCCTAGTTGAATTTACTGGATTTTGGCCAAGTTGTAACTGCCAAAATTTCTCTAACAGAAAATCCATCTGAGCAGAATTTAATATTGGCAGAGGATGTTTGGAGACATGTGTGAAAAATTAGGAACCCTTTAAGGGAAGAAGTCGCCCAATTAAAAATGTGCAGAAAATAATCTATCATACATTCCCATCAAATCCCTTTGGATTTCAAGTACCAAAATAATGACTGGATCAGATCCCAGTTGAGACTAGAGCTGGCTGCAGTGTTTGTTATGGATTTACCATTCTTTTTGGAGAGAGAAAAAATGTGAATTGAACTTTTTAATGGTTTTAGTATTGCTTTTTACCTACTTTCTTTGTGGAATACCTTGCACAAATAATTTTCAGTCCTTTGGCTTTTAGAACAGCTTCCTTTGAGCATTTCCATGCATTTATTTGTGTTGTGTGTTTGTACTTTCAAGTATTGTTTTTTCCTTGACTGGATGACTTTTAAATTTAAAATAGAATCATAGATCAAAAATACCAAACTGTAGCATATTCTGTTTCAGGGGTAATTACTTTCCTAAAATGTTTGAAAAGTTTGTAACCACAGGCATTTGGAGGATATTCTAAATAAGGCAGTGCATTAATAATACTGCAAATTAAAAGAGCACATTCTTCAGCTTACTAGCAATGATATTGGCTACTTTGAGAGTTTTTCTTGTCCTACTTTGTAAATACTGACTCAACCCTACCACAATATTTGTGGTATTGGACCTGTAGAACGGAAATCAGTGATTTTTTTTCTGCTTTGCAGATAAAAACAAAACTTGCAAAATAATTATTTGTAATTCTTTCCCCCTGTTTCATTTTGTAATTATTGTCAAATCACTTTCTTGTTTAAATAGCACTCTTTAAAAAAAATAAATTAAAAAGTCAAAATAATTTCCTTATTTTCAAACTCCGTATTTCATTTTCAACCATCTTGAACAAAAACATTTGAGTGGCATCCACTTGACTAGCTGTAAAAACATCACCATCTTAAACACATACATATCTCTGAATAAAATGAATTGGCATCCAGACTAATCTCTTTCTCTGAATTTACTATATGGAGTTAGACAAAATGCTTAACTCAGATTTGGCTACAGGCAAGTGTTTTCCCCCTCCAAACCACACCCAACCATCCCAAAGTTGTCTTTTTTGGAGTCGGTTTGAAATTACTTCACATATTGAACTCTTAAATTTGTGATTACTTATCAATTCAGCCCTGAATTATTCTTCATATTTGGTCCAACCCCACTTCTGAAGCATGCCCCTGAGAGAGAAATGATCATATAGTACTTCATTCTCCATGTCCATAAAGATTTGAGTTGTGTTATGTCATCTGAAACTGTATCTCTTTTATCATAGCTGCAGGGTCTACTAATCAACATTTATTTTGTGAAGGCAGTCACTGTTTCTGGGTGTATGTAGGCCAAGTGTTCAGCTCACCAGACATATCACTGGAGGTCTAAACAGAAACAGCCCGATGAATTTCCAGCCCTGTGGCTTCTGTAATTGATTAAATAGAGATCTATCCATTCCAGAAAGAGAAACAAACAAAAACACATCCTTCATGAGTATCTTCTCCAACCAGTATGATACAGAGCTGAGAAATTATTTTGATTTGTGGTAGTAAATATTTAGGAAAGATCTTGGCTTCACAAGGAAGCCACTGAACCTCATGAGCCTCAGGCATAGGTTGTCACACATGGCAATTCAGATACGAACAGGGAAGATAAAATAGCTTTATAATAAGTATAATTTTTGTAGTCTAGGACCCTGTGTTGGTAGAACTACTTCTTGAAAAAATGAAAGTTTTTTTTTCCTTGTGCAAGTTGTGATATACCCGTGCCCTTGTATCTGATTTGGTAACTAGTTATAATATTTTTTATAGTCTGCATCTTCTGTATAACTATCCAATAAGTATTTAGGACAGCAATTAGATGCCTGCTTTAGGACTTCTGCAGGCTTAGTTGCCGCAGACTCTGTTTTTAAGCCATGCACTCAAGCCCCTTAACCATTGTAGTGGGACTCTACTAATAAATGTTACATTTTTCACTTTTTCTGCAGTCTCTTAGAATTGCCACTTTATAAAAATCCCAAACGTCCCTTACAGTTAAAATACATTTTTTGGTGTAATTTCCAATGTATCTGCTGTAGTCCGATCATCCCAAAACAGAATTGCTTGAAAAATGGAACCACCTTCTCTTGTCATCTGGTCTGTGGAAGAGTGACTTACTCCACTGAGGCAGCCGAATTTAGCAAGGAAAAAAACCAAATTTAGCAACCATATCAGAAGCAGACATGGTTCCAAGAGACTTAAGACTCCTGTTCTGTCCAGATACCAGCCCAGGCAGATATAACAAACAACATCCTAACTCTCTCTTTTCTTTCTGGATGGAAAATGTATTTCTAGACTGAAACGATTTAAAATCTAAAAATAGTAATGAATGTGTACATAGGGTTAAAAACTACACATGCATTTCTGAAGCCTTGCCAGGGAAGAGCAATGACAGTGCGGTTCTCATGAGATCAAAATTGGGACACTAAGCCTGTTTTTGCTAGAAAATACAAAGAGTTAACATAGATTATAGAAGACATGACTGCAATTAAAATACAGATTCCTCTTTGATTTCAGTAGAATGGCACCAAGGTAGACTGACAGCTTTCTCTCCACAAAGAATCCTTAAATGTGCATTCCAACAAGAGTATGTCCTCTGAGCCCAGTCCTGCTTCCATGATCATGGGAACTATTTAATATATTGTAGTGGAATCGGGGCCTATACAACTGGTTTTATCCACCCATTATACTCACACAGAGTTAGTGTCAGTCCAAAATCAAGCCAGTTACAAACTGAAGCATGGAATAAGTACTGTCCTAAGGCTGCTGTCCCACCAGCCCTTCTGCAAATAGGTCAGCAGCCAATTTGTGCACCCTGCCTGGCCACAAGCACAGGCTGCCAGCAGGGAGTGAGTCAGCTGAACCCTGCACAAGCTTGCAGTCAGCGCTGACTGATTGCTGGCTTCCTTCTCTAAATGCTTCACCCGCTCCCTGCAGTGTGGAGAAAGTTAACCATGCTTTCCCGACAGTCCAGGGATGGGTGCTCATTTTTTAAGAATAGTCGGGAACTGAAAGTCTTCCCTTCCTGCTGGTCACGGTTTTGCTTCTGGGAGGGAGGCTGAGCAGTTTCCCTGACCCCAAAAGTTTCAGCCATGTGCTGAGGCTGACCCAGTGCCAACACGCTTCCTGTAGCTGGTATGTTTGTATTTCATCCTCATAATCAGTGACACCACCAGCTGCAACATCAGCTGCAGGCAAGAAGAGAACCTCTGTCAGGTATGGGGTTGTTTTTCATATATAGCAGGATTTGACTTGTTTATTGAAGGAAGTGTAGTTGATTCAGGATTGTATCCTGTAGTGTCACAGGATTCTTGGCCGTTTGGGGACCAGTGGAAAAGAGTCCTTTCCCATCCAGTTAGACCAGGTGTAACTACTGGGGCAATGGGCACAAGGAAGAAGACAACAACTGAGCTGGCTTGCCAGTGGCTTAATCTTACTACATTTCTGGGATTTCTGGATTTATGCCCCGAAAGCAAGCCAAATATATAATAAAAATTATTAAGATAAATACTATGTATTAGAAAATAATGTAATATACATTTGGGTCTCCTATACCATGATACCGCAGGTCTTGTTCATGTCCCACAAAGCCCTCTGTCCACGTAGAATGGCAGTTCATTGATATGCACGTGTGGCCCGCACCCTCACACGGCACCCCGGTGTTCTGGTGCTGTTTCAGCACTGCTCTGCTGTGTATTGGTGTTTGTGTCAGCGCTTCCCAGTGCCTGCAGCCACCCCACATCGGGAAAAAAACCCTTTTCTGCTTGGCCGGGGACACTGGTGCGGGGAGCTGCCTGTGCTGCTGTTCCAGTGGCCCCAAGCAGCCCCGAGGGGAACAGGGTGGGGCCAGCATAGCCCCGAGTGGAGCTGAGGGGAGTGGGGGGGGCCGGCACAGCCCAGAGTGGAGGGGCAGAGGGGGGCTAGCATGGCTTGCCACAGGCAGAGCAGTGCACCTGTGGTCCTTGTGGCACAACGTGGGGGTTGATCAGAATATTCATGACTACCTAATCTG
>WEKX01017767.1:2569-20458 GCA_013390025.1 Pitta sordida
CTCCAGTGGCATCTTGGCTTTGGTTAATGTTCACCATATTATGTGGCTCTGCATGGCTTGAGGAAGTGAGGGAAATCCCTTCTTTTGGTGCTAAGGGCCCATGCAGCATAAAATTAAAATAAGGCAAGCTAGAAATTCGGATTTCACACTACTGGCAAATTTCTTTTAACAGAAACACCTACACACTTTTTAATTATGTTTTCTACCCTTCTTATCCTCTTTGTAGACTGACAGTCACAGGATTAGCATATTTATATCATACATATATTTAATGAATGAAACCTACAAGTTAAGTATGCACACAGCTGTTGCAGACTTCAGATACAGAATCTCACATTTTTTCAGATTATCTCTGTTTTATCACCAGTAATGTACGTGTGGATGCTCTTGCTGTCCTTCCTGATCTTTCTGGAAATTTAACTGCACAACTTAAGTCGCATTTTCCTTATACAATATTAAATTAACTGCTTGGAATGATTTGAAATTTCTCATGTGTGACTGATTTAAAGCTCAAATGTGCTGTTTTGCATGGATGTTCCAAAGCTTAAGCCTATGTAAACAATAAGTGGGAAACATCAACCAAGTGGTGACTCACCAGGGAAACTGCAAAATGTTGAAAAATTCTAAATTGCAAGGTGCTGAGTGGCCTTGCTACATCGCTTGTGTGCTATCTATAATTCACACTGCTATCATTAGAATATGCAGACTGCCTACTGAATTTCTCTGAAGTAGATTTTTATTTCTTTAGACATTATTAGCAGATTCTCATTTTTTAATGCACTTGTTTTGAGTTTGTCTTTGTTTAGAAGCTTCTGGAAAAATAAATCATTTAAAAGAAAGAAGAAATATTAACATATGTACCACTGGCAAAACCAGAAAAGACTACGTTTCACGCCCCTGAATGAACTCATAAAAAGCATTTTCATCGTTACATTGTTTTGTCAAAACAGTAATTGCAACACCTGGTTTAAAGAAGTTTACGTGGCAGTTCCAAATACTTCAAAGTCTTCTGATTGTAAATATTATGTATTATATGTATTACCCTGATACAGTGATTTCATCTTCAAAAATCCTGTAGAAATATTGTGTTGTTCTTCTCATACTTAAAGCAGAATTAATAATAGGAACTGATACCTTTATTATACAGAGAGGGAAACCACAGAGGAAAAATTAAGTCATTGTCAAAATTTCAGAACTCAGAATGACTGTTCACACATCTGTCACATATATCAATGCTAGGTTTCAAGTTTGACCAGCGAAAATTTTCATTCAATAAAGTATTTCTAAAAGCTGATTTTCAAGTGGTTTTTCATTACAAGCCTCTTTATATTTTGGGGTTGGGCTATAACTGGAGGGAAAAAATGGTGTATTAGAAGAAAACAAAATTCTCATGAGTTTGTTTTCTGATATAGTATTTCATTTGTGTTTTTCTGACTTTTGAAATAATAGTGTTAGAAAAAAAGTTATTTTCTGAAAAATAACTATCAATATTAATAAGTGAAAAGTCTAAAGAATTAAATGAAGGGAAAGTATGGAGTAAAATTATGTTCAAGGGAAAGATGCACCTCTAAAATGGGTGGAGTTTCAGACTATTCAGAAGATGTGCAAGTATTGAGAGAAGCTGTAAAGCCATGCCTGAGACAGAAACAGAACAACTTAAGAAAAAAAAACCAAACATAAAAAGCATTATGTTTTTTCATACATCAGTGAAAAGACTAGAGGTGCAGTATCTCATTTGTTGCATGGCTTACTTCTTATTTGTGTGATCATCAACAATCACCATCTTCTAATTAAGCTTTATAGATGTTAGTAGTTTCTCTCGAGATTTTTTATCTGTTTAAAAGAAAAAAATTCTCAATACTGTAAATACCTGGGTTCCTTCCTAAGAGTATTGGCCTTCAGAGATCATGAACTAGACAAATAATGGCAAAGATACAAATTTAGTAGCTGAGGAGCCTGTACAAATATGATTCCCCACTGCATGGGGATTCTGGGCACAGGCAAATATACAAATGACATGAGATTTAAACACAGTTTCATTTGTGTAATTTCACAGGAGTATTTGTACCACAGCCCTGTTGCACTGAGTTCTCGTATAGTCCCAGAAACAAGTCTTCTGGTTGTGAAAAGCAACTATCCAATAACTCAGTCACAGCTGAAACAGAGTTGGCTTCTTCCGTGTCCACTTCACAAAATAAGGGGTTAGGTGAGTCCGAGGATGACTCAGGCAGATAAATCATGTGACCACTAGAACTGATGAATTATGCTTCTCACCCTTGGGCAAAGCAGGCAGATACTTGATACTGCTCATTCCTCTTTTAGTGGGTTGTTAAATAGACAGCAAAAATGCAGTAACTTGGCTTAACCACAGCTAAGGGATGTCACAGTTTTGCAGTATTCTGCTTTCTGTTGAAATGTTTGAGGGATAAACTAAAGCAGGAGTATATAAGTAGGGCAAACAGCTTTCAGTTATTTTGACATCACTTATTACCCTTCTCAGTCACTCCAAAATAGTAAAAGGTTGGGAGTGTATTATATTTCAAGGTTATTGAATGTTTTTACATTTTTACATTGAGGGTGAAAATCATTATATAATTATCAACTTCATATTCCAAGAAAGAAATTTTTCTTCTTTGGAAATGTTTTAGTACTCAACTATCTTTTTCTGATTCACTGTAGGAAAAGAGGGGTCAGTAATATTTTTCCTACCCAACCTCAAGATTGAAGGTACAATTGGGCAATTGAAAGCGTGGCCCTTCTCTCTTCCATGAAGAGTGACAGATGTGAGTTATGCAAACAAACTGATGCAGTGGTACTAATGCTGATTTTCCTTAAAGCTGGGTAGCTGTGGTAAAATTCCAGAGAATTAACTCTACAAAGCTTTAAGATTCTTATGAGTTAGTTAATGTGCTGTGCTTCACTTATAGAATCATAGAGTATGCTGAGTTGGAAGGGACCCATGGGAATCGCTGAGTCCAACTTCTGGCTTTGTGCAGGACACCTCCAGGAAGACACCGTGTGCATGAGAGCATTGTCCAAATGCTGCTTGAACTCAAACATGTTTGGTGCTGTGGACACTTCCTTGGGGAGCCCCATCTGATTCTCAGTCATCCTCTAGATGGAAAACCTTTTCCTGATATTTTACCAAAGCCTGCGCTGACTCAGCTTCATGCCATTTCCTCAAGTTATTTCACTTCTATGGTGTGTTGATCTAGGCTGAATGCCAGGTGCCTACCAAGCCACTCTTTCACTCCCCTTCCCAGCCAGACAGGAGAGAGTATAAGATGGAAAAGAACTCATATGTTGAGATAAGGCAGTTTACTAAAGCAAAAACGAAAAAGTATGCAAGTAAAGTGAAAAATAACATTTATTCTCTACTTCCCATCATGATGTCTGGCCACTTCTTGGGAAGCAGGGATTCAGCACGCATGATGGCTTCTTAGAAGGCAACAATTCTAAACAATGAATGTCCACTCTTCCTCTTCTATCCCTTAACTTTTATATCTGAGCTGACATCATATGGCATGAAATATCCCTCTGGTTAGTTTGGGTCAGCTGGCCTGCTTGTGTTGCTTCCTAGGATCTTGCCCTCGGTTGTGGGGAGGAATATTACAGTGATGGTGCTGTGCTTAGCAGGCACCAAAACATTGGTGTGTTATCAACACCTCTCTAGCTACCAATGCAAAGCACAGCACAGTGAGGGCTGCTATGGGGAAATGAATTCTATCTCAGCCAGACTCAATACAATATTAATATTTGAAAAGTAGCAGTCCTAAAAGTTGGTAAAAGTAATTAAAGGTAAATGAGAGATGATGTTAAATAGGTAAGAATAAGTTTGCAGGTAAAGGTATCATGGTTTAAGTTCTGGGCTATAAAAATGCACATTCTAGCAAGTTATAAAGTCCCACTTGTAGAAATTAGGATAGGATGTCATGGAAGCAGACAATAGTTTTAAGTCTGTATAACCATACAGAGTTACAAAAGGTTGTGTCTCAGGTAAATTATCTGGAGAGTATTTGGATGCAAGGACTAAGGATCTGTCAGAGATGAGCCAGGATTGCAAGGCTGAGTAACATGCAAGATAGTGATGAATTTGATCAAAAAGAAGAAAGAATTCATTTCTTTTAGGCCTATGAAGAAAAATAAACCCAAGGCAATAGTTACATCAGTCTAAATGGATGAGATGACCACGACCTGTGATTTAGAGCAAAGGAAGAATATCAAATGGTAAAACAAGTTATAATAAGGTGAAAGTGACTGTGAAACAATGGACCAAAGAAGAAATGAAAGGGAGGATTCGAAGAAACAGGAAAACAAATAAGAAAAATAGTCATGTACGGCAAAGACAAGATTTCAAGTGTGAGATTGATTATGCTGATAAGATGAACATGATTTTTAATTTTGATCTTAGACTAAAATCTTTAGTGTCTTTGTGGACAACTGTTTCAGCTGAGAGGAATATTTTTCAGTGAGGGTAGATGTAGGAATGAAAGCAGAAAAATCCCAGACACATGCTGTATTTCTTTAAAAATCTGAGAAGGAAAAAAAAAATTAACACCTCAAGCATTAGGAAAAAAGCAAGAGGCATGGACTTTCTAAGATAAGAAAAACAAAGTCATGTTTGTATACTGAAAGAGAAAATAAAGACGGAAAGTCAAGAAGAATATGACAAAGATGAGGAGATTCTCCGGGAAAAAATAATCAGTAAAACTCATGGGAGAAGGGAGTAATTATACTAGCTTCATGAGAACCTGAGTGGCTAGGAAGAGCTTGCTAGGAAATTTTAGCAGTATAAATCTGATCACAATTGACTATGTATTTATTAGAATAAGTTTATGAAGAAGATATAACAGTGTAAGAAAAATCTCAGTCTGGAACAGGTTTAAATATTGACTGTAGAATCAGCAAGAACCCAGAGAAGTGACTATTCTTCTTGTAATGTTTCATCCATTCAGGATTTTATTTAATTCTAGTGATCCTCCTACTACCCTTTAACATGAAAAAAAAATTGCCAATACCAAAATGACACATTGCTAGCTCATAAACTCCATTTCCTACTCCCATTTCTTATTTGTAACATAGCATCAAATATATATGCGAATACATATGAATGTATATACCTGTATGCATACACACACACACAACTCTATAAGGATACTTTGTAAGATCTACAAATAGATAAATTTAGTAAGGAAGTAAATTTGATCAAGAAGACCTATTATCCCATTTTTAACTGTAGCTTTTTCTCCATCGTGAGATAAAAATATGTAGAAGTTTGTAGTTTCTTAATCTTCATAGTTTTATGTCTTTTTCTTCATTTTCTACAAAGCAAATAATAAATATTAGATTTCATAGGGACAATAAGTCTGAAAGCATACTTTCTTAATAGAGCAAAACAAAGGACAAAGTTAAGTTCGAATGAGTGACCCTGAAAGTAAATGGTGTTGAGTGATGGTGGATTATACTGCTGTTAGGAGAGGATACATGTTTTCATTCACAGAATCACGAGGCTGAAAATGACCTCAAGAGGTCAACTAGTCTGTCCCTCTGTCCTAAGGCAAAACCAACTATACCTCTGCCATTCCTGACAGCTGCTTGTCTAATCTGCTCTTAAAGATCTCTAATGATGGAGATTTGAAATACATTTCATAACATTTCTATGGACTAAACTTCATCTAGTCAGAGAGGGACTATTAATTTTCATATCTTTAGATTTTTTCTTTTTCAGTAATTTTTTATAGAATAAATTTGATGTGAGGTGTTAATTTTATGTCAAGCAGGTCAGAAAAAATTCATTAAAATATTTTCATCTTTTCAACTTTTTGAAGCAATTAGTTGGAAGTGGGAGCCTAAAGGTGAAGGAAGGATTATAGACTGATTTATAACACAATCTTTTTTCCTTTACATTAATGGAAATAAACATCTGATGAGTTGTAGGAACATAGCATACATTAGGTGGTGAAACAACGAAAAGAATACATTTTTATATGAAACATAGCATTTGAAAGCTATGAAAACAAGCAAGAGGACTTGGTTGAGATTTTGTATCCATGTCTCCAGCTGATCGAGATCATTGCCCACTGAAAACTACAGAGGGTAGAGAGCAAAGAGCATCTTGACAAAGTGTTGCACTTCACTGCTACAGTCAACCTGAAATCTAGCAGTGATGACCTCACACTTGACTTTTTAGGTTTCTTTGGTTGTAACTAAGATCACAGAGCTTTTCAGGTAACACACAGCTTCTGAGCAATGGCTTCAGAAATATTGATTTATAAAACACAGTGACTTTGTAAATAGCTGCTCTAAATAAGGAGGTGCTGAAGTAGCCTAAACTTTTTTGTTTTTGTTTTTGCCTAGATTCTATCATTGATTTAAATTATCTGATTCTTGACAATACTTGATGATAAGAAAAATTTGGTCAAAGATCTTTGGAAGTCACAACATTTACAAGAAATTAGAAAAAAATGTCACTGCACTAGCAATATTAACTGCAGAAAATAAAAATATTAAAGGATCTTGGTCCAACCATCTCTAATTAAATAGTAGTGAGGAAGTTCTTGTACATATTCTCTTTGGAACTAAATAACCTGACTTTTGCAAATTATTTTTAGTAGATTTCTATCAAATTCTCATATATTTACTTGTTTTGATCCTTTTTTCAATTTAGCTATTGCTAGTTGCAAAAGTCATGCAAAAGTTCATATGCCATGAACTTACAGGTTTGCACCATTTATTAAAGAGTTTGCAAAAGGTGGTATTTTTTCCCAAAAAAACACTTCTGCTTCTGGGGCATTGTCTTCCCTTACTTTGTACTCTAAATTATTCTGATTTCTATAGAAATAATGTGAATACAGTGAATCCCTATAAAAATACTTCATTTAATAAAAATTTGATTCATTTTCATAATCTCTCATTTAAAAGAACCAGACTGTTACCAGTCTGAACCAGCAATCTGAGAAAGCTAGTGTGTGTCTGGGGAGTATGATACTTTACTTAATGCCATTAACATTCCTTCCACAAACAAGTTGGGGTGTTATGATGCTGAGAGTCGTTCTCTCACAGCCCAGGGACCCCACAAACCAGCCTGATGTTTTTGTTTCCTGTGCAATCTATGTACCACAATCTAATAGAGTATAGCCAACAAGATTTACTGTCATGTTTATAACGTGCTTTAAATAGTAATTTACCATCTCTTAAATAAATGTTGTTTGAAGCAGACATTCTCTAGTTTTGTTTTGTTTTCCCTATCTGCCATGAGGATCCCGTTTTCCCGTTAGTATGCTGACAACACAACTTCGTTAAGGCTGGTTGGTTCTATTTGTGTTGGACATCTCTTCTGCATATAGATTGATGAGTTTAATCAGCGAATCAGGCGAAAGACTTGGACATCAATCAGTGTCAGTTTTCCTTCTTTCTAATTTCTGATTTGCTACTTCTAGTTATCAATGCAATAAAATTATGCCAATTTAAGATAAAAGCTTGGAAATTATGCAAGGCTAGTATAAAATTGTCAACAGGCCCAGGAGCTCTACTACTTTATGATCACTGATATGTATTTTGAAAAAGAGATACCGCATTTAACAGCCAAGAACAATGATGAATCCATTGTTCACAGTTCAGTAAAGAAAACATTTAGAAGTCTACTGATTAAACCATATCATAGTGTCTTTTGTCTTATTAGTAGAACAAAAATGTATCTATGCATTTCCATGGACTGCTAATGAACAGAAAGGACAATTTGTGCCTAAAACCCAGCTTTACCTGTCTTTAGCAGTAATATACTCAGTGTCATTTCATACTGCCAGTGTATCTGGAACATCTCAAAGTATTGTTTCATGTATCTATTTTCATAGCAAACTCAGAGAATGGGGAAGATCTGGAAGCTCACATCGTACTTCAAGGAGTTAATTCTGATCAATTTAAATACAAATAAGGTTCCCAAATACCTCTAAGTATCTGGGTCCAACTGACTTGCTCAGTATCCTGTGAAGACAATGAATCAAATGAGATCCCCGGGCTAATTCCAAGCATAGCACTGTTCCTTCTTTGATGGAAAATACCATGTAGTTATAGAACTTTGCCAATAGCAGGTTGTTTTCCTGACTGTGGAGGGGATGGAGCTTATTTCCTTATTGCTAGACTACCTTTATTGTCACACTTTAGGATAAAGAGAAATGTATGGAGTACTCCTCCCATACCTACAGGTTAGAGATGGAGAGATAAGGGAACTGGCAGAGAGATCACTCCTCCTCATGCCCTAGCATGGCCATGTAGTTTTGGTCCACAATGTGGGCCTAATTAAGGAATTAGCCTAGCATCCTTAGTTACTGGGCTGTAGATTGAAAAACAGTATACATAGTTAGACCAATTATGCCTATACTTCATAAAATGGTAAAAAAAATCAGCTCAAAAGCCAGCCACCCAGGAAGATAAAATGTATCGTATAATTACACCTCTTGAAGTATGTTTCTGTTTTCGTAAATGCGACTTACTACATGTTAATGGAGATTCTTCTTTGGTTTACATGCTAAAAGTCTGTGGTTTTGAAGCAGTAAGTCCTCCCATTCCTCCTTCAGTATTGAATGTTTCTGATTAACTATTTACAACATTTTCATTATAAGTGGAAATCACACACAGATTTATAACATCGTTTGTTTTGTTTTTTTAAAAAAATATGGCCAAAGAGAGTTGCCAGAAATATCTGAGGAAATATCCATCCAATTTTAATGTATATGAAGGCAATCACAGAATCACAGAATATAATCACAGAATCTTGTGGTCAGATATGCTTAAAATGGAAACCATTTGCCTCACATATTAATTCATTCTGCAGTCTGCAATGTGGCTCTGACTGAGTACATACCATCATTTTCACCTCACAGTTTGTAGAATAATTTTTTCAAAATTTCCTTTTTTTTTCATTCAGACTGATACATCTATTGAGAACAGTAAAGATAATGATTATGAAATAATGATGTTAATGAGATGATACAAATATCTGCACAAAGCCAGATGTACTACAATGTAGATTTCTTATATTTATATGTGTATTTATACACACACATAAAAAATGGATAGGTAGATGTATGTATATGTATTTATATGAACATATAAAAATGCACATATATATGTATGCATATCTGAATATAAGTCTATACAAAACAGTCTTAGATATACGCGCATTTCAATACTTATGTTTCATAGAGAGAATGGGAGTAGATCCTACTGGGCCTTATTTAAGAGTTATGGGACCAACCTAGTTTGGAAAGAAAATTATATGATTATATAAACCAAAGCTGCCATAACAAAAGAACAAAGGCAAACCATCTCAAACATCAGAAAGAAAGCTATTTACTCATAGTGACAATGGTAACTGGAGTAATTCCTGCCTAACCAAAAGGCAAGTCGCTAGGCTTTGGTTTAACAATGCCTAGTATATACAGAAAGCCTGCAGACAGGATTTAGCGGCTTTCACCCTCCCAGAAGAGATTTGAAAACATGCTGAGGTGTAGATACATAGGACCAATGCTATCAGGATTGAAAGACTTCCAAGATTATCCACTCCATTCCGTGTGGATTTGTTTACCTCTGGAGTCACAGCAGAGTAAAATTGGAAGTCGTCAATGCAAAACGATTAGACAGTGATTTAACATGCCAATATCATACCATCTAACAGAGCAGTAGTTCTCCAGGTTCTCTGAATTCTATCTCCCAGAAGCTACCAAAGTTGTCTGATGGCTTTCAAGCCACCAAATTGTATTGTATTTGGTCCTCCTATTTGGTCATATTCACACTATTCTTCATTACCTTTTTCTGCGGCATTTCTTGTAGAAATAGAGACAGATGTTTAGGGTTCACTTCTACAGGCACTGAGCATCACAAAGGCACTTAGTGTCATTTGAGATGCCCTAAAACATTCCTGCCCAGCCTCAGGTGCCACTTCAAAAAGACACAGGTCTGCTGTAGGTGCAGCATCATATTTGACAGCCGTATGTGGATGCCTTAGGGTGTGTCTTGCAACACTTGACGACAATGTACAGAGAACGAAATCAAATCCTCCTGGAGAAAGGCTGCAATAACAAGTTTTGCCACCCTAGGCAGGTACCTCAGGCAGCCAAATCCAAATATTTGTCCCTAGAGAGGTGAGGCAGACGGCAGACATGGCTGGATCCTGCCAAGTCTGTGCTGCCACAGCTCCCACCCCCCAAGACCCAGGTGGTGGGTGAGAAGCAGATGAAAATAGGCTACCTGGATCTGCCGTCACCATATTGAGGCCTCAGAGTGGCTCTGCAGGTCTTTTGTTGCATTAGCCTTTTCTGAATGTCTTTGCAGTCAATCCACTGCACAAGGGAAAAATTTTGCTTTTTTCCCTTATAGCCTGTTGTGGAGACACTTATCACCCAGGCTATTCAAACTGGCTCAGGGGTCCTGTTTAAAAGCAATCAACTGCATAACATATGGGGTCAGCTTCCCTTACATCAATAGCTAACTTTAAAAAGAAAAGAAGCGGGGATTTCAGGAAAGGCTATGCTCTTTCTGTAGGGCAAGCTCATATTGAACAAGCAGGATCCAAAGTCCTTGGCTTGTACAGTCTTATTTACAATTAGCTATAATAATTGAGAAGAGACAGTTGTACTGGAACTGACTGTGGGAACACCTGATCACGCATACACAGAAGCTGAAGAAACCTCAAGGGACCCACACACACTTTTCACACCTCCCCGATTAGTGACTCGAGCCAGGCCCTTTTGCTTGTGACAGATTAATCAAACCTCCCCTCAGCCTCTAATTGGATGACAATCATGTTCTCAGGGTATGCTGAATGAAGGAAAAAATTCTCCTTCCCTTACATTTTATGTGTCTTTCATTTCTGGCCTAGCTGTCTTTTTTTTTTTTTTTTTAATGTGACTCATTTACTTTGTTACATTTTCTCCTCCTTTAAATGAGCTGCATATTTTCACCCAGCATTACTAACTTCCATCAGTTTTCCACCAAAGACACAACCTTTTCTACTTATTATAACAGCACAGCTTGCAAAGTGATAGCTAGGAATCAGATTGTGTCAGCACTCCCATTACAACCCCCCATTTTCAGGGAGTCATTTTTAGTGTGGCCACAGAAATATACTCAGGACTCACTGCTGCTATGTAGGTCTTGTTCAAAGAGTGAATTTCTTTCTCCTTCCTGCAGATGAAAAAGAAAATACCTGACCATTTTAAACTCCAGCAATATAGACAAATAAGCATAGAGGGAAATGTGACAGGTTTATGAGGCCAAGATTACATCAGTGCTTGTCTGGTCGAAACATTTTCTGCCCTAGCACTTTCTAATATTAGAGAATTTGTGCTCTCTTATAGTGACCATATGTCTAGTCAAAAGAACTTCATAAGGTTCTATATGAATGAACGTAAAATGAATACAATGAATATAATATCTGAGACCATTTTTTCCACAGGAGAATTTCAGGTCTTGAATGTTTGTCCAAACTTTCTACACATATCTGTTTAACTTTCCTCCTAGTTCAGCAATGTCAGCTGAAGATGAAAGGATCCTTATATTCCATTTCATGAACTTTGTTCAATGATTTAAATTTAATGTTGGAGTTGGGTTTCAGGTACATTTTGATTTTTCAAAGTTATTCTTTTGCTTGGTTGATCTTGTGGTTTTGGGTTTTTTTTTTTCCATTGAGTGCTGATGATTTGAATCTGACAATATTATCATGTGAATTCGAGAATTTTTCTTTTATTATCCCTAATATTTTTTATAAACTCTCAAAGGATCTCTATCTCTCATTAATTGATTTTTTATAAATATCAGCACTCTTGATTCAAGAGGAAATAAGATAAAGGTATTCCCAGAATTATTTTACTGCCTCAAAATTAGTAGTAAATGCATTGAATAAACTTGCTAAATTAATTTGATTCCACAGTCATGCAAAATCACTCCTACCAACATTCATATTCTATTACAGTTGAGCAAATGTTATGA
This sequence comes from Pitta sordida, assembly GCA_013390025.1. Taxonomy (NCBI): domain Eukaryota; kingdom Metazoa; phylum Chordata; class Aves; order Passeriformes; family Pittidae; genus Pitta; species Pitta sordida. Next base: position 14,558 of record WEKX01017767.1, read on the forward strand.
AGTGAAAGTATCTCTAATTGTGTATGTGTTACTTATTTTGTCATAAGCCTAGAAAACCTGAGGCATGTAAACTGTGGTGTCCCTCATAACTGAAGCCTATCTGCCTAGAATCTATCTGTAATAGACTATTCTTGTTCCCACGCCAAAATCTAGGAATTTTCTCTGACCAATGAACTAACATTTCTTCAATGGAAGCCCATTGTACCAGCTTCTCACTTGTGAGTTTATAACATGCTTACTCTCTCACTTAGAGGTCTACCTAGGTCAGCTCCATCCTTTAAACCAAATTCTCTTTTCTCTTCAACACCACTTAAAATGTAAACATCATGTCCTTTCCTATAAGGCTTCACCTAACCAAGCTCCTTTCTTTTTTTGACCAACCTTTTAAGGTTATTTTTGTACTGATGCTTTAGATATATTTGTGTTTCTGCACAATTACAAAGGAAAATCATCAGCTTTTTTCCAACTTTGAACTTGTGTTCAGTTACATAAGTCTGAACTGATTCTTTCTAGAATTTCCCAGCTAACAAGTAGACAGCAGTGATCAGTTGACTTCTGATCACCTCCCACAATTCCCTCCACAAACACATGAGCTTCCATAAGCTGCCTATGAAAGAAACCTGATGTGTCATTACACGTTGCCCTAGGAAGATCAAATTCTTCACCCTGTTTTTCTGGTCCATTTCTACATTTCTTCAATAAATGAGATTATTTTCTTGACTTGTTCTGTTACATAATTTCAACTGTGTGTACTCAAATGCATGTAAGAATCTGTCTCTTTTTGCTACCTGCAGGTATTAGCTGATAATTGCTTGTGTGGTGATCATCCTATATGAAAATGGATTAAGAAATCAACTGTGTTATTAAAATGTATAATTTAATAACTATATTAATTATCCTGACCACTATGGTTTTATGATACACTCATCTAGACCACTTTAATTGTTTAGACTGTTGCTTCTATGAGACAATGATCTTGCTTTGGATGTGGTGAAAATATATCCAGAAGGCTGCAAACCAGAGTTTACAAAACTTTAATTATCATTGCTCATCTTGGTAATAAGAGGGAAATCATGCTAAAGTAAGTTCTTATTTTCAATGATCCAACAATTCTTTTCATCTGAACATCACAGTAAGCTTCTTTTTTGTGTTGTATCTAGTACTTGTCATTTAAGAATTCTCTTACAAAACAAACTAATACCCATAAATTTCTATTTTCCAATTTTCATTAAGTTAACCTTAGCTTTTAAAAGTCTTAAATATAATATAGTTTGCTGATTTCAGCTTAATAATAGCTAAATACACCAGGAATTATTACTGTCATTCCTTGCAACACTGTTCAAGCACCTTTAGCAACTGTTGTTATTTTGTTCCATGTGGAAAAGATTCTTTATTTTAAATCAAAACTTGGAATCTGCTTTCAGACCTACTTTTTTAGATTGTTCAACTGCAGAATGACAGAAAGTAGGTAACAAAGTTGGGTGACAGAAAGATAAATGCACTTATATAAATTTAGGCTTCTTCGAGTCCAAAACATTTCCCATGGAATCCAGTGTAACTAAAGTTTTACTGCAGCATGCATAAGAACAGATTTAAGAGGTGATGCTTATACCATGAATTTTTTGGGGAAATAATGATGATGAATTTTTGACCATGAAATAAAATCTGAGACTACTGACCAAATAAGTCCATACTGTAGAAGTCTTCGTTTTTCCCTGACTAGGGGCTATTAGAGATAAATTTGTCTGTTTCCAGAAGAGAAAAGATGACCACTGAGAAGCTGTTCATTGAGATGATCCATATTAGAGTGGTCAGAGAAGCCTTTTACATATGGATGGTTAACTGAAGAATGAATGACCAGTTTCTGGCCCCCTGAGATGCCAAGGGTCACCTTCCTCCACTGTTATGTTTGCATAACCATCTTTAACTGGGAATTATCTAAAGGCATAATTTGACTTCATACTCCCACACTCCCAGGTATAGCCTTCAGGGTATTTGCCATAGGTTATCCTCATATTATATTCCTTTCCTTCTGAAGTTGACCTTTCAGTCATTTTTTACTCCATCTTCCCCAGCAGCTTTACACATCTGTAACATCTTTCCTCCAAAGGTCTCAAAGTGCATTATAGCCATCAATAAAATAAAGGCGAGATTTTCAAGGGCCTGAAGGTCACTTGGAATGGCTCTTCTTTCTGGTTGCCAGTGAGACCTTAATATTTGTCTTTCACTGTTGCATCCTTGGATATTTCTCTTTAATACACCTCTCAAGGACGGAAAGAGGTTAATTGTAGTTAATTCCATTTTAGGAAAGAGGAAACTGAGGCACAATTGAAGATGACAGGCTAGGTGACGCTCACAGCTGCACTTTAAGGGCACAGCAGGGATTCAAGTCCTAGGCCATTATCTTAATTATTAGAGTATCCTTCTAGAAAAACCTTCATATTTCTTTCTGTTATCTCATTTCAGATCACAACTGTGATCTGAAAATAAAAGACCCTTCTTTAAAACTGTTTCAACTTCTTCAAGTCCATTCTAGACTATTTAAAAGCAAACTCCATGGAATGTACCCCCAGAGCCTGGAGCAAGCTTTTTTCAGCTTTTCTGGTTTATTGGGTTCATATGTATTCAGAGCTTCAGGCATTTTATGTAGCCAGTTGATTAAATATATATTTATAATTTTTTAATATGCATACTAATTACCCTATAGACTAGAATGACTCTTTAGGAGAAATTTCTGCTTATTGTGTAAAAACATTATAAAAATCCTGATGAAAAATAGAGACTGAACATACTTAAATACTTCTTTGTATGTTGGCCCCTCTTCTGCTCCTTAGCATACCAAAACCAAGTGGTATCATATCCCGGATTAATCACTAAATGAATTTCCATTATTACATGGAGGCAGAGTATCATCTTAAATTGAAATTTTTCCCCCCTAGACCACAAACTGATAAATCTCCCCAAATGCAGATTGCTATAGGAGCAGGATCTTTAGAAAGAAAAGACTGAATGAGGAACTCAGTGACATAATGGGAGGCTCAGATGGACAGAGCGTGGTGTCCATGGCTCCGGGGTTGGGGGTGTGATCCTTGTGTGGGAGACGCTTGGGACTTGGACTAGATGATCTTTGTGGGTCTCTTCCAACTCAGAATAACCTGTGAACCTGTAAAGTACCAGAGAGCAAATCCATAACTATAGTTGTTAATCTTCTAATACTTTTTTAAATAAAGGAAATTGGTGGGAGTGGGGCATGATGAGTGCATTTTCTTACAGTATATTTCAGCTTCAATCTAGTTTGTGCTCCCATATGCAGGGGTGGGAGTGAGAGGGAATGAGTAGCAAAGCTCTACTAGAGTTATTTGTAAGACCACAGGTGTGTCCCAAGAAGCATAGCTAGGTAGAGTGGTCCATGGGTGTCTGTGTAATGATCCAGGAAGCTGGTGAAGAGACTAAGAAAATATCTGTGCTATCTTCTTTCCCTTCTCCTCTCACTCTCCTAGGAGCTCTGTACTGTGGTACATTCTCCCCCATCATCTGCCCAATGTATGTTTGTACACGCAGCCCTTCCTGTATAATTCCAAGAATACTCTTCTGAAGCATCCTTCCTGACTATCAATCCAAAATACTGAAATCCTCCTTCTCACACTCCTGGTAACCCTGTAAGTGTGTTTGAAGATATACTTCCATGTTTTGGAGACAGGGTTTTACAGACTGAGATCAAGACAAGAAAAGAAGGCTGGTTTCAGAAGAGCAACATAGAATTCCTGAATGCTTGTAGATACTCCTCCATTCTTCTGTTAAATTGCAGGAGACCAAATAACCAACAGGATCATCTCATCCAGGTCTCCCTATGCTCACCTAAAAGACCACACTATGAGGACCATAATGCAGTATGGTTGATTGAGGAGTCAATCAATTTTCTGTTAAGTCATGGGAGGAAGATCCCAGCACTTCATACCAGGTTTTTTTGGGTCAAGTTCTCAAACATTTTTGTCTATGAAGGGAGACTCCTTGGATGCGATCTGAATGATACTGAACCACTTACACCTATAAAATGAAGTATTGCATAGATCCTCTTGGAGACAGAGCATGCTGTGTTTCAGTTTCAAACCAGGCTCCTGACATTCACGAGTTAAGTCCTGCCTCCTGGTTTACACAATTTTATAGCAACTCCTCAACTGACTGATTGGTTGGAAAAGTTTCAAAATTAATCCTGTGTTGTTTTAAAGCCCTCTTGGCTCTTTCCTGAGGGCAATGGGCAGAGTAGCAAATCATTCCTTAATACTGGCTGTAAAAGATATAACCCAGCAAGTCAAGTATCAGGATAAATGCTCTGTCAACCTGCTCTGCCATTATTAAAGGAACACAGCTGAAGTGTGTGCTGATGGACCATGAAAGCCACAAGTCAGTCAAGGTGAGAAATATGTTCTGGGAGGTCACATGGTATCTTTGATGTTTCTGTGAAATTATCACACCGTAAACTGACAGACTAAAATATTAGATTTTGACCTTTTAAGTCAATCATTTTGCTTTTTATCTTGAAAATCTTTCATTTGCAACTTGGTCACATATCAGAAAGTTTAACGTCCTTTTCGCGGTGAAAAACAGGTGCAAGCAAACCCTCTGGGAAAGGGTGAGCTATGAAAGCCATTCGTAATCTTTTACTCTTGCCACACTATCTCACTTCAAATGTGGTATGTATGTGTTAAGTTAAAGCATAAATAATACCACTTGTACATCTGCCTTTAAAACTCAGGGAAGATAGTATGCACTGTGTTTTCACAAGCGTGTTCATGTTTGAAGTGCAAACGGAAGCTCTACAATGAAAGAGGCTGAATTCTCAATAAACAATTACCAACAGAAACTCTCAAGTAAACATGAAATCCACTAATATGAGTAGGAAAACACCTTACCTTTGTCTGGACTTCCAGTTGGACACCTGTCCTTACCTGGACTCCAGTTGCCCTCACTGGTTGGATAATATTGGAAATTTTGATTAACATTTCATTTTTTCTTTGACTAAACTGAAAATTGTTAAGGTTGTCTTTAAACGACAATAAGTAAAATGTGTCTTCTTCATGAAAAATTCTGATCAGTAGTACTAATACTACCATTGCCAACACAATGGTCTAAGGTTACAAACAAAATATAAAATATACTCTAAATTCACACATTTCAGAGGAGAAAACAATGAGCTCGTTAAACAGGTGAGATAAAGTCACTAAACTTACTGAAAATAGAGTCTACTAAATAGAAATCTCACTAGAGAAATGGAGTGTCCATAATTATTATGGTGTCCTACCGGAAATGGCCAGCTTCTTATCCTATGAATATCCAGAAGTAGTAAGACAATCAGCAAGTAGTGAAATGCACATTAAGAATGATACCTCTGTACAATGATCTCCTCAGACACTGATCTGCTCCATAACTCTCACCATATTTTTCCCCTGCTCCTTGACAGAGCAAAGTTGTAAGGCTTCAATTGCTGTAAGATGGAAATTCTTTGATCATGAAACCAGCTCAGTGACTTAGAATTCACTTATTTTATGATGAGTCAGTGACTCCACAGACAAGGAACGTTTATCTCAAAGCAAACCCAGTACTTGCAATCTTTGTCATCAGGCTATGATGTGAGGTCCAAGTAGGAAGAATGCTGCTATAATTTTTCTCAGATATCACGTCATTTTAAAGACTCGTTAGCCCTGAATTAAATGTGAGAGTACAAAATTTCAGATTTACAATAAATTACTGAATTTGGAGTGAAATTAAAGAAAATTATTTTGTTTGGGGTATGAAAGATTTATAATATAAATTTCATTTATAGCATGGATTTGACAGTTAAAGTAAAATTAAAAATAAAAGTAAAGAAAAACGGAAGAGAGGAGAGGAGAGGAGAGGAGA
>WEKX01017769.1:0-21929 GCA_013390025.1 Pitta sordida
CAGGGCTCGCGGCGCACCCCCGCCCTGTCCCCATCCCGCTCTCTCGCTTGCCGCAGCTTGTGGTGCACCTCCGCCCCAATCCCGTCCCCATCCAGCTCGCTTGCCGCGGCTTGCAGCACCAGCACTCGCCCCCGCCCCTCCTCTGCACCGGTCCCGTCCTCAGCACTCGCCTGCCTTGGAGCACAGTGAGACATCTGAAACAAGCCGGGCTCCCAGGACCCACCCTCCTCCCGACCTTATATGGGGAGGGGGCGTGGCTATGGGCGTGGCGTACTCGACTACATAGTGGGTTCGCTATCTTTGCGGATTTCACAACTCGCGGGAGCCGGACCAGACGCAACAGCCCGCGAGTAATGGAGGTTCACTGTATACATGTATGTATACACATATCTATGTTCAGTGGGGTAGATCTTATACTAGAAGTGTCCACCTACAGAATATAGTGGGAACCTGGGAGTTTTGGTTATCCATAAATGTCTACCTTAGGGAAGATGTGCACTAAATGGTATGACTTGCCCTGGAGAACAGGCTTACTTTTGGTCCTTTGAAGGCAAAGATGAGGTGTTTCATGATTTACAGTGGCTATGCAGTGACATACAAATTCTTTCTCTGGCTCACAGGTTCTAGTGCAGTTCTTGGCTGTTGGCAATGTAATTAAAAATCCCGATGAATGCAATGATGCAGCTCCTGAGTTAATCTCACTTCCACCAGTTTTGTTTGAGAACATGGCAATATTCTCCCCATACTTTACAGTTTAACATATGCTGATAAATTATATGACAGTGATAAATTCTCATTTTATTTAAAGCTGTTTATCATCCATATCTATTATGGAAAGTCATCAATTATGCAAAAAGCGTGAATGTTTAAAGAGCCTCTAAAGTGTCTCTATTTATGGATTGTATGTTGTGTATCCTTTACTCCTTGCTTGTGCACACTGGAGAGGGTCCTCCATTATGCATCATTTTTGCACAAAGAGCCTGAAAAATGGAACTTGACAGGGAGATCTTAGTCAAGCTGGAGGCTTGTCGCAAAATATGGTGGAGCCATAAAAATTTCACATCTTGGGAGAATCCCTCAACACTTCAAGCTGAGTCTAAACCAGAGGATCAGTGAACTAGATGGATGCAGTCTATCTGGGGTCAAAAAGTCATTCATGCTCTATGGCTTGCCTGGAGTCACCTTCCATAGCTTAGCCAGGGCCTCTCAATAGAAGGGGAAATAAAGGAGTCCTTCATTATCAGTGATCTCATTAGCAGAGGGGTCCATACTGTTCACAGCCCAGAGATTTCTCCAGTCTGTGGTTCATCATAAAAGCTGTAGGAGCTGCATCCCAACAACTGGCATGTGTGTGGACCATGCTGCAGAGACTTTTGGCTTGCAGAGGTCTGCTTCTGCTCTGGAATGAGGGAACAAGATGGATGAAATGGATGAAATGTCACAAGTTGGGCAGCTATTGCTCATCTCCGAGTTTGCGCAGCAACCTCTTTGCTATGGAGGGCCATATTCTGCTCGTAGTGCAGTGTCTTTGGAGCCACCTTGCACTAACACCAGTATAATTGGAAGCTTGTTTTGGTATGTGCATTAAATCACAGAAATGGGGAGTTTTTACAGCAAAGAACACAGGTCAGGGAGCGAATGCCAAACAGAGACCCTCTAAAGGAGTTGAAGATATTGGGATCTTGGATCTCTTCTTTCTTTCCTTTCAAGAGTTAAAATAAGGAAATTAGATCACAAAAACCAAATTAACTAAACAGCACCATCCTGGCCTGATGCTGATGTTGCACATGGCGTGCCAGTAAATCCCAAGCACACATCTGTGTGTTTCTGGGGCAGCTCTGTCTATTCAGGTCTGCCAGGGTGTTGGAGGAGGCCTGCAGCTGCCAGAGCTCGCCGGCAGCGTGCGACAGGAAAGGGAGAACTTTCTCACACGTCCGACACAAGAGGTCGATTGTGGGGATTGCTGATGGGTGACCTCCCTGTGCCACCAGAGCTGGGGCTGCTCACTCCTCTGGCACAGGCACCCACCAGGAGACCTTCTGCACTCGCATTATAATTCTCGTAGTATTGTAAGTGTCCTGTAGTTCCTGAAGACTTAGGTACTTAAACATCTCCCTGAAGTAATTAGTTGTGTTTTAAAATTACTTACAATGTACGTACTGCTGTAGGGGATGTGTCAGGCTGTGACAAAGAAGGAAGCATGAAGGCTGTGGAGTGGGAAGTACAGTGACATCTGCTATTTTTAAACATGCCACTCAAGGTCACCTCCAGAGTATCCCTGCACCCATTGATGGTGCCTCCTATCCATCTGCCCTTCACAGCACTTGGTGGTCTTTTCAATGAAATCTTTCATTTTCTTTCATTCTTCATTTCCTCTTGTTGCCATCAGGAGATGCACCTTTAAGCCAAGTAAGCAATAATACAAGAGAGGATTTGCAGCCATCATGGCTTTTACTGAGTGCATTAAAGGCGTGGGATCAAAGGCTGGCAACTTCCAGCACTAAAAGAGTTGCAGTGCCACATTAGTAGGGCTTTTTTATTTTTTTCCCCACTACCAGTTCAAACAGCTACACAAATTTTCCATTCAGCTTCTTTTTTTACCCTAGGTTCAGGGGATGAGTATGAATGGCCTCTGAATCCTGGCTTCTCCTGTGGCAGACACTGCCTGTCACTGCCAACCTTCCTGTCACAAAGCTTGCTGTACCCACTGCTCTGACTGATAGGCTGGTCCAGAGCATCACTGCTCTACCAGAGTGAAAGTTTTTGCTTTACAGCCATGAGGAAACCCAGTTTCTCTTGTGCCATACAGAGAAATGTGTATTTTCTTTTGGTAGTTCTCTCCCCTACATGGTGATGAAGGGAGAGGGTGTTCCCTTGGGAGGCTCCCCATGGCCTTCAGCATCATAGTACCCATCCGTGCATGTCAGCATGTCTGTTTTTCACCTCCTCTGCTGGACACAGTCTCCAGTAGGGATTGTGCTTGTCTTTCCATAACGGTATTCCATTGGTGCCCAAAATAATTAACTACCAGCATGTCCTTTCCCCCTTCAGCCAGTTCCAGATGAGTTCACAGTTCACAGTGTCAGTTCTTGCTGTTAATCCATAAACTATAGCCTTTACATCGGGTACTGTTCAACGTAATTAGATTTCTATTACATGATGTTCTTTCCTGCCGTTAAACAAGACTTGCTTTACTTAAACAGCCAGCCCCAGGTGAGGTTTAGTTGTTACCTTGGTGTTAAAGCTCTGGGCTTGCTCACTGTTCTCTCAAAGCCTCCAGTTCACCACACCATAGCCTGCACTTATCTTGACATGACACTTTAGCTATCATCCATAGCTCTCTGGCAGCAAAACCCAGATGTGCCCTGCAGGTCATCAGCCCTTTCCCAAGGACCCACTCTTTCCACTAAGAGAAGAATAAAACCAGGATGGCTCTAAGTCAGGTCACCCTGACTGCAGTGTAAACACACTACCTGCTCTGGTGCAAGCTGGAGTAGAAAACAAAGGCACAATAGACCAAACAAGGTCATTAACAACAATTTGATCCAATTATACATCTAAAACTAGGACTCCTTGTTTGATGGTTTTTATTTTGTGTTGAGGGGTAAGGAAAACAGCTTTGCACACCTGTGCTGAGTACTAAAAGGCATCTCCTCTCATATAAAGCACCAATAATGTCTCCTAAATCCACTTGTACCTTGGTTAAGTGTTCGTTTACCCCCACTCTCACCACTGCTATTCCCTGCGGTTAAAAAATGTTGGTATGCAGGAAAAGTTTCCTCCGACAGAGAGAGGGATGTGGCTGCCCCCCTTCCTGAGCCCAGTGGCTGCTTTGATGCCACAAGAGCATGACAGTAAGAGAAATGCCTGGGGAAGTGAGTCAATAGTGGCAGGCTGGCCAGCTGCAGGGTGAGGATGGGGTAAATTGCTGGAAGAAACTTTCCCAGCCACCGGAGGAGTTGGGAGAACAATGCGGAGAAGAGGATGTGAGGCACTTCCCGCCGCTGGCCAGCCCCGCGCCAAGGAGTGCCGCAGCCTCCAGTGCTATCTTTGTACCCTTGTCATTGTCTGGAGGCAGATTTTGCTGTTTGCTGTGGGTTTCTATACTCCTCATTTCTTTCAGCTCTCTCTCAGAGATCTAACTGTTGCAGCAAAACAAGGGGACTGTTTTCCCCAGCCTTTCTGGCTGACATCCATTCAGTCCATCCAAGGCAGGTCTCTAGGCCAGACTGGAAGTGTGCTGGCTCCTCTCTAAGATCTGGCGGGTAGAGCACTGCAGATGTTTTTTCCTTTTCCCATCCCTCCTTCTCTCCTCCTTTCCCTGAGAGATGGAGATAGTGGATTTCTTGTTTGTTCTGCTTTCCCATCACATTTGTCTATTACCATCCACTCAAATTTCTCTGTCTACATCCTGCAGAGCTGTTTCCACAATATTCAAGTGCCTTTTGCAAGTGAAAAAAAAGACCTCAAAACCCAAAACAACCCAGCCCTGTGATTTTCCTGCCTGCTATCAGGAAACAGATTTGTTTGTTTTTTAATACATGCAAAAGAATGCAGAGAGCTATGAGGAAAAGCTTGGGGAATGAGTTCAGCACTTCTTTATTTAGGCTCCTCCATGTATATCAGCTGAGCCCAGCAGGTGACAAAGCAAGAGCTGGATGTTATTTCAGGAAAAGCTGGGTCTTTCATGCTTAAGACAGAGTAGTGTCCCTGGAGGGGAACTCTGGGGTCCTGTTGTGCATGGGTGATTTAGACAGAAAATGGCCAAGGAATTTCATCAATGCTGCTTTTCTTCTCTGTCTTCCAGGCTCTTCGTAGCAGGTGTCTTCAAGGGCTGCCCACTGCCATCTCGAATTGGAGGGGCTGTCCACTTACAGCTCTGCCTGGCCTGGTATTTCCCACCGCTCCAGTGTCAGACGCATGGACCAGAGACAGAACAGGCACATCCATGGCATGATGTGAGAGATGGATGGCGCATGGCAGTGCTGGGGACTCTGCCACTTATGTCATGTGGGGAAGGCAGGCGTGCTAGTGGCATCAGCTGAACACTAATTATGGGTTCACTCCAGCTGCTTGCTTCTTGGGAACAATGGACTGAAATCACAGTCACTCTCATGTCCACACCAAAGAAGAAAAAAAGTAATCCCAGAGTGATGTGGCAGAGAAAGCGCAACATTTCTCTTGACTTTGTGCTAGTTAGTTTTAGGTGCTTCTGCTTTACTGGAAGTCAAATTTCAGTCTTGAACATCACTTCAGCATGAGCAGTAGAAGTGCATTACACAGAGCAAGCTGCTTAGACTTATAATTTAATTTAAAGAGCATACATATTTTGGCCATGGCTCTTTGCTGAATTCAGCACAGATTCAGGCTTGGTCAGACTGAAACTGTATTTTTCAGTGCATAAAATATTCATTGCACTTTTTTACCTGGCTGTAGCCATGATATTGCATGAATCACATCTTTGGGATACCTCAGTAGTAAAAGGCAGGTCGATTCTTTGAGATCCAAGCAGCTCTAAGGCAGGTCACCTGTAGTTTCAAGCCTGCTATTCATTTTCCCATGGTGAGCATATTTCTTCCTTGGTCACACAGGATTTTTGCTTCTTTTAAAGTATGTCTTTTGTAGCAGATTTTTATGCAGATTTTTATGCAAGAATGTATTACTAGGTTGTTTTCTATTGATGCAGAGAAATCTTTTATGGAATTTGCATCCCATTAACAGCTTCATAAGAGACAATACTGATTCTAATGGCTCTGCACAATAAGCCAATAAAGCTAAATATGGAAGGGATTATGGAGTGCATTGCTGTTATACCCACAAAATGGTTCATATGTTCAGAAGAGACACATCTACTCATCTGACACCTAACGTTAGTTCTAAGAGTTACTACTGCTAATGTTTTTCAACAGCACTTTTCCTTTTATCTCCCGTTGGTTGCCATCTCAATTTTCCTGTGTTGGCAGCAGAATGAGAAGAGGAGCCCCAGCCTGCAGCCTTGCATGTGGGCATCCTACACAGCCTAATGGGTGGAAAATGCTGCCAGATTAAAAAAACCCACTGCTGTTACATCATTTCTCTAGTGCTGGAATAACAACAGAGGCCGCCTTAGGGCAGCTTTAGGTGCTAGCCAGTGTCCCTGCCACTGACACCTTCCTGGAGGCATATTTTCACCCTGTAGGAAAGACCAGGTGCCTGCGCTGAGCCTTTCAGATCTGCTGCCCATCTTTGATGCGGCTGGCATGGCATAGGGTGGTGGGCAGGCTTACCAGCTGTGGAGGATGAATAATTCTCTCCCACGGTGTCAAAGTTTCAATCCTCAGCCTTCGGGGGTTTTTACTGAGTTTTGTAAACAGGGTATTAGAAATGAAGAGCAGACATAGAAGCCAGCCTGAAACCCTACAGCTCTGCAGAGGGATGCAAGGGGGTGGCTGCACAAGGAAACAGTCCCGAGCTGTGGAGAGGTTTCTGCTCCCATCACTCAGGGAGCACATTTGTATAGTGTTCTTTCATAAAACTACTGCTGTGAGGGATAAGGTGGCAGAATAATGAAACTGGTGGAAAGCTAACTTGGAGGAGAGAGGGAACGTGGTATGAGAAGTAGAAGTGGTAGTCCAGAGCATGGTGGGACCTGCCCACAAATGACTTCTCCCTCTCTGCACCAGATTCTTCCTTATTGCCTCCTGCTTCATCTGGGAACAGTGCTCACAAGTCAGCTCAGCCATCTGGCTCCCTTGTGCCCTCCCTTTTCCTGGAGGATGCGACCTGAAGTTCTCATATAAAACCAAGTAATTGTCCAGGCTCCTAGGAAACACATGGAAGGACACTGTTGAACTGTGGCAATGCCTAGACTACATTCCCTCCCAGTCCATCTGTAATGCTCAGCATGTTTTTAACTAGCTTAAGGTTTTCACAGGCTCAGTTTCCTAATAGAGTTTATTCTGTGTATAACAAACAGAACTCCAAAGAGTTTTAACCTTCTTTAGTCATGTTTGCACATGCTCTTCTGTTTCAAGTTTTCGGCCATCATGGGGCTTCAGCATATTTTGTTTTCATACTGTGGCCTGTTTTTTCAGCTTCATGGTTATCAATGTTGTCTTTATGCCTCCAGTTGATTTAGAGATGGTTCATAAATGCCTGTGGAGCCAACCACACAAACAGCTTCTGAGCACAGAGTGGGAGGTGTTCAAAAATGGAGCAGTGCTGAGCTGGGCATAGTCCCAAACAAGCTTGGCACGACTTTTCCCAGTACAGAGATGCCCTATTGATCACCTCACAGACAGATTGTAAAGCTGCCCTCAAGCACCAGCCACCCCCTGCCCCTCAGCAGAGAGGGTTGGTATGCCTGGGCACATGTGTACAGTGGGCTTATCCTCTTGGGCTACTGGGGCTGGGACAAAGCTGGTGTTTACAGGACATGGCCAGCTCTGACACTGCAAGACTCATGGGGTGCACATGTTTCAGAGTGCCAGAGCTGGAGGTGACCTTATGGGAGGTCACACAGACCCACATGGTATGAGTGATCTGGTGTGGGAGGCTAGATGCTGCACAGCCCTTTGTGGTAGCAGGAGGTCAGCAAGCAGCATTTGAAACTTCCTCTGCACATTTCCATGTGTGCACACACACCTGTGGAAGGCTTTTTTTGCAGTCAATATTGAGCATTGTCACCTTTTTTTGCAGCAGCAGCATTTTCAGCATCATGACACATTCACACAACATCTGCTTTCCCTTTAACTTCATTAAGCTGCTGTTGCTGCTACACACCTTTGAGGCAGCAAAACCACGAAGAGATGACCTCAGAATTTTTCCAGTTGTTGCAAAGCACCAAAGAAGCACCTCTTCCTGAGATCCAGAGGGTACACTGGCTGAGCTTGTTAGTGGGAGGGACTGGATATCAGCTTCGGGTCTGCATTAGGAGCTGAGTCAGCCCAGTTGTGATGTCTTCTGATTCATGGTCTGGTATCTTCTGATCTCATGTCTCCATGTAGCATAACTTTGAGCTCACTGCATGCCCCTCATGGGTGCATTGCTGGCTGCCTAGGGGCAGGCTCAGGACTGGGAGGGTGCTCAGCTGTGGACCAGGCTAAGGAGACATTCTGTCACCTCCCAGGATGTAGGATGTCTGAGAACTGTGTCTACTCCCCTAAAAATGCAATTTTCATTGCCACAAGATTTTGTGGCTAGCCCAAGCTTTTGTGTTTCTTAAATTTCTAGCATCTGTAGGGTGTAACTTTATCAAAGACTAAAGAAGATAGTTCAGTCAGCTTCAATATGACCTTCCCATTTTTCTTTTCCCTTTCTCTCAGTCTTTGAATTTTCCTTTACTCTGGACTGTATATTTTATGCTTTATCTTTTTCTTCTACAGCTCTGGTTTGGAGATACATAGCAAAGACCAGAACCCTATTAGGCACAGACAACAAAAACAGTCTTCAAAGAGCCTATGAAATGCCTTTTTTGGAAGTTTCTGCCTTCTGTTACTTTTTTCACTACTTTGTCTTTCATCCTTTTTTTTCTGGATATTTCCTTCCTTCCTTCCTTCCTTCCTTCCATCCTTCCTTCCTTCCTTCCTTCCTTCCATCCTTCCTTCTTCCTTCCTTCCTTCCTTCCTTCCTTCCTTCCTTCCTTCCTTCCTTGAAGAGCTGGCTATGGCCCAACTGTACCCTCTGTACCATCAGTGTCGAGAGCAGGCTGTGTGGTGGACCTTAAATGCCAAGTTAGTGGGCAGAGAACATTTATCCTTAGAAGCACCCCTAGAACTGGTTAGCATCATTAGTCAATGTGTCTTTGAGGCCCTTGGTAAAGAATACAGCAAAATGATTATTTTCATGACAGTTAACATACTGTTTTTGAAACATTCAGGACTGTTTTGGTTTATGCTTCAGATCACAACATTTACAAAAGTCAAATGCTATGCTCCTCAGTATAGCTTCCTTTAGATGTGATTTTATTTCTTTAGAGCCTTCAGCTAATCCTCTCTAATGTTCTCCACCATGGTATCGCAATGCCTGCATTGGCACTGAAGGCTTTTTTAGTTGCTGGACGCAGTTAGAGTTGGCATCCACACACTAATAGGGTTGGAGCTTCTGAGTCAGTTTTCTTGGGGGATTTCAGGCAGATTATGCAGGTTTTATAATTTAGGACATTGGTTGTGTGCAGATGCCTCCAGGCTTTGGGGAGCAGAGAGCTGCAAAAGTGCTTTTGGTTAAAAGACAGCCTGATAGGCCCAAGTGTACAGCTGCAGCCTTGACAGGTTCAAAGAATCATAGGACGGTTTTGGTTGGAAGTGACCTGAAAGATCATCCAGTTCCAACACCCTCTGCCATGGGCAGGGGGCAGGGACACCTTCCACTAGACCAGGTTGCTCAAACATGTCTGTTTGCAGTGTCACTTCCTATCATGCTTGCAACGGAGGCAAATGTTTGCACTGTCATAACATTTCTTCGGCTGGAGCTTCCTGGTTGAGAGTGCTGCAACATTTTCCGCAGGGCACAGCACCCTGTGTGGGGGCGTGTGAAATCTCATCTAACAAAAATACAGCTAGGCAATGTTTTATGTATTTGACATACATAACAATGTATATTGCATCGAGGAACTTCATGTCAAATCAGTATATAGAGTTAACAAGAACTGAACAAATGGTAAAACTAATGAACATACCTGAGCCAGAGCATTTTCCACAGTGCATGATCACATCCAAGGCATAAGTTCAAGGGATATAGCCTGCAACTTTTATTTCAAAATGTGGTGCATTTTTACCTGTGCCACAACCCCCATTCTTAGATAACATTTGGGTGTTTAAGGTCAGGAAGAACCATTCTGGCCACCTATGCTGCTGTACCAGTAGGAGATTGAGTCATGAGAAGACAGAAATTAATTAATCTGGTGAAGGGGAGAAAGGAAATGTCTCTATGCAGGAGATAGGATTCAAATGGGATGCAGAGTTGTTGCTTTGTATTCGACTTGAGCTGAGCAGTAGTTTCCCTTTCCTGTGTCGAGTGCTAGGCTTTGTGGGCAGCCACCAGATGTACAGCACGGATTTCAAGTGATGAAGTGTGGAAGTCCAAGGTGGCAAATTCAGAGTTCTGGAAAGAGACAAAGGCCAGAGGGGGAAGAGCCTTGGGGGGAAGCCATATGAGGAACAGCTGAGGTCACTTGGTCTATTCTGGAGAAGAGTAGACTGAGGGAACTTAGGGGAGACCTCATTGCAGTCTGCAACTTCCTTGTGAGGAGGAGGGGCAGGCACTGATCTCTTCTCTGTGGTGACCAGTGACAGAATCTGAGGGAATGGCCTGAAGCTGTGTCAGGGGAGGTTTAGGTTGGATTTTAGNACACAGTGCATGATCACATCCAAGGCGTAAGTTCAAGGGATATAGCCTGCAACATTTATTTCAAAATGTGGTGCACTTTTACCTGTGCCACAACCCCCATTCTTAGATAATATTTGGGTGTTTAAGGTCAGGAAGAACCATTCTGGCCACCTATGCTGCTGTACCAGTAGGAGATTGAGTCATGAGAAGACAGAAATTAATTAATCTGGTGAAGGGGAGAAAGGAAATGTCTCTATGCAGGAGATAGGATTCAAATGGGATGCAGAGTTGTTGCTTTGTATTCGACTTGAGCTGAGCAGTAGTTTCCCTTTCCTGTGTCGAGTGCTAGGCTTTGTGGGCAGCCACCAGATGTACAGCACGGATTTCAAGTGATGAAGTGTGGAAGTCCAAGGTGGCAAATTCAGAGTTCTGGAAAGAGACAAAGGCCAGAGGGGGAAGAGCCTTGGGGGGAAGCCATATGAGGAACAGCTGAGGTCACTTGGTCTATTCTGGAGAAGAGTAGACTGAGGGAACTTAGGGGAGACCTCATTGCAGTCTGCAACTTCCTTGTGAGGAGGAGGGGCAGGCACTGATCTCTTCTCTGTGGTGACCAGTGACAGAATCTGAGGGAATGGCCTGAAGCTGTGTCAGGGGAGGTTTAGGTTGGATTTTAGAAACAGGTTCTTCACCCAGGGTGTGGTTGGGCATTCAAAGAAGCTCCCCAGGGAAGTGGTCACAGCACCAAGCCTGCCAGAGTTCAAGAAGCATTTAGATGATACTTCAGGCACGTAGTGTGACTCTTGAGGAGGATCCTGTGCAGTGCAGTGCTAGGAGTTGGACTCGATGATTCCTGTAAGTCCCTTCCAACTCAGCATGTTCTGTGACGCTGTGAAGCAGAGAATGCTACAAACCTGCATGATATAATGCCCTGGGAAGGGATTTAAGGAGACAGCTAACATGAATTGGAGGACAACAGAGGTGCATTTCTAGATGTGTAAGGGAAAGCAGGAATGGTAGCAGGATGACAACAGGTTAGGTAACAGGTGACAGGTTGGACTCAATGATCTCTATGGTCTTTTCCAACCTTACTAATTCTGTGATTCTGTGAAATTGTAGGTGTTGGGATATTACAGCCATGAGGATTTCTACCAAAGACAGCAAGCAGACAGCATTTGCAAACTCACAACAGTCCCTACAGGATACTACAGAGAAGGATACTACCAAGGTAACACAGGAGAAAGAGGGAGTGTAAATGTATTTATTTAGAGCTATAGTGTTGCTCAGTAAGCTGCAAGAGGAAACATGTAGCAGCAGATTCCCAAAAACTTACAAGACGCTACTTTTGTCAGTGCGACAACACCAAGTAGGCTGCAAGCAAATTCTGACATCACCCCATTGTATTACACTGGCTCAATTCACACTGAGGTTATATCTTACTGTTCCCCTCCTTTTTCTAACCAAAGTTATTTCATTAAAGACACAATTATTCTCATTGGTTCACTTGTCCTCACTAAGAAATAGCCTCTAGTACTGGAGATGTTCAGATGCAGGCTGTGAGTTGAATCCCAAAGATTATCCAGTCCTGGAAATTGTTAGAGGTGGGGCTGGCAGGATCACTGGCTGGCCTGACTGCTCCTCCCCAGGCCCCATGTGGGATCAACTGACTAATGTTTTTTTACATTAGTGCTCAAAAACCTCTAACACCGGGTATTCTTCAACTCCGGGCAACCTACTCCGGCACTCTAATTTAAGACTGTAGTAGCTCAGATGGATTTAGAAATGAGATTACATATTCTTTTCTTGATTCATATATTAGATAACCACTGTCATGTCCTCCTAGCCCCCACACTCTGGTATAGGCAATCTTATCAACATGGTTTTTCAGTTTTAAACTATTCAGCCTTTCCCACTCAGCACCTTTTCTGGACCATTGCCATTGATCTCCTTCACACTTTCTGCTATCAGCTCAGTCTCCCTGAACTTCAATGGCCAAAACTGCATACATGACACTTCAAATGAAGCCTTGACAGCATAGACAACAGGGGAAGGATGGTTTCCTGTTTGTCACAGGCTGCACTTCTGTTCGTATACTTCATTATAGCACTTTCATTTTTTACTGCAGCATGGCCATGTTCATTCATGTTGAGCTAACATCCCTAGATCTTCTGCAGAACTGCTGCTATGCTGGTTTTTCCCTAGTTGGTCTTGCAGTCCTTGATGACGCCTACAAAAACCTAGAGCTCCACTTTGTCTCTGCTGAATGGTGCTTCTCTTCCTATTCCTCTACCTCATTTGTCAGGATTGTTTTGCATTCTCCTCCTGTTCTACAAAGTGCTTGTTCTTCATAGTGTCCTGTGCTAATTTAATAAGTGGTCCCTACTCTTGTGGTTTTTTTTCAAAAGATATTAATGAAAATACTGTG
This sequence comes from Pitta sordida, assembly GCA_013390025.1. Lineage (NCBI taxonomy): Eukaryota > Metazoa > Chordata > Aves > Passeriformes > Pittidae > Pitta > Pitta sordida. Next base: position 12,728 of record WEKX01017769.1, read on the forward strand.
CTCTGCCAGACATAAAACAGATGGCTTCAGACTTCATTTGATACATACTGCCAGTTTGATAGTGAAGCACTTATAACTGCTCTTAGTCTGGTTTTCCAATCAGCTGTACACTCCTCTAATAGCAGTTTCTTTTAAGTCATGTTTCTTTGCTTGGTTTATGAAAGTGCCAGGTGAGACAAAGGCAAAAGCTGCATTAAAACTGAGATCTAAGACCGATGGTAGGAGGAAAGTAGATTGGATTGATGTGATTTGTTCTTGTCAAATCAGGGCTTGCTGTTCTTCATCTGCTTGTTGTATTCAAGGCACTGGAAAATAGTTTATTCAATTACTACTTCCATTATTTTTCCAGGCATTGAAATTAATCTGCCTGGTCTCTGATTCCTGGCTCCTCCTGTCCATCCTCCCCTTTCATGGTAGGTGCTAGATTTGCCTTTCCCAGTGTGCAGAAACACATGCCCCCCCCCGCCCCGTCCTCTGTGCTGATGGTGCCAAGTGGGTTTCAGCTGCTTTACCCAGTTAGAAGACTTTTAGAGATTGTCATTTGGAATATATCTGACTTATTTAGACACTATCTGACCTCTGTTCTTTCCTGAAGCATGTATTCTTACCCTCAACCTACTGGTTGTGTTAAACGGGGCTCTTCTGAGCAAAGATTGAAGGAAAAAAGGTATCAAACAAAAAGCATGTTTGACATGATCATTCAGTATCTCATTTTGTTTGTGAAACCCAGCTCTTTTGTTGGCTCTCCTATTGCTACTAGTGCATGCATTTCGTACCCTCTGTTTGTTGCATCACTTCCATTTCCTTCATGTTGTTCTTCCATGCTTATGCTATTCTTTTATACTTAGTAATGTGACCTAGTTCCACTTTCTGTGTGCTTCCTCTGCACTTCTGAAACTAATGAAGATCTCGAGATTTAGCCAGCTGATAGCTTATTAGCTTCCCTTTGTACTTGTGCTGAGTTGACCCAGTACTGAGAAGCTCACAGTAGTTCTGTGCCTTTCATACGACTTCCTTAGGGCACTGCCAACTCCCCAAATGTCCTTTCTGCCTTGGATTTGTACCTCTGGTCTTGTGTGTACTAATACAGTGAGTTAGCTAAATCTGTCTCTAAGTCGACTGTTTAGTTCTTGGGTTTTTGTTTTGGTGGTTTTTTTACCTCTGCCTCCTTTTCTAGAAATCATGACTTCTAACACCTCAAGATCACTCTGATATCAGTTGCTTGTCACCATCACCTGCAAAACTAGTTCCCTTTTATTAATTAGAATAAATTTTTTCAGAGTCGCTGGCCAAAAAGATGTTGGAGAGATGGCAGCTGCAGTCAGTTCAGGGAAGGACACAGACAGAGTACCAGAACAGAGCCAGACAGAGAAGCCCTTGCATATTTAGCACTTAGTGGTGTCAGTAAAAATTAGAATTACCTGCCCATGAACTTGTCATTTGTGTCCAGGAGATGTGGCTAATAGTGGAGGAAATACTTATGTTGTTTGAGTAAAACATAACAATAAAAGCATGTTATTAAAATATTTTCTCAATTCTGTTTTTCTGTATTAGTTATTTTTAATGGTCTTCGTACAATAAGAGGGCTTAGGCCTTATTAGTCTTCCATATTCAATTATGCATTGACATTAAAATGTGTTTTTAAACATAGACATCTGGGCCAAGCAGAGCTGTTTTGTCTTCATTGAGCCAGGTCTCCCAGCTTCGCAGTGGCCAATCACACAGAACCACAGAATATCCACAAGGATCATCGAGTCCAACTCGTCAATGACACCACTGCCTCCCTGGCAGGAATCAAACCTCCCGTCTCCCACATGAGAGGTGGGGACACTCACCACTGTACTAAAGTAGATTTCAATCAAGACACATCTGGCCTTCAAAACCAGATTAACCTTTTCCAGGGCACAGTGTGCGCTGCTCCTGGTAACATCTCACTCCAGCTGCATTAGTACTAGAGCTTTCTTGTGCAAAACTCCGGGACAAAAGCGACATTTTGAGGCAGCTTGTTCTCTCTTCTTTGCTGCCATCCCATCAAAGCTGATCCTCTTCTACCCTGGGGCTGTTTCCAGCTGCCTGCTCCTGTGCTGTTCAGGAAAAGCTCCTCTGAGTGGGGTGAAGGCAAGCTGGCTTTCAGTTGTTATCTGTGGTTCTAGCATGTTCCTACATCAGGTCTTGGCACTAACGTGAAGCGGCAGCTAGTTAATTCAGTATAAATGATGTTTCTTTATGGGGCATCTAGAACTAAAGAGAGCTCCCAAATCTCCCATGTATATCTGCCCGGAGGCTGGGATGGTTGCTAAAGGAGCTGCTGACCTTAACTTTGCAAACAACCATATGAGCACTTTATAACTGATTCATCTTGATATAATTGTATAAAAAGAAAATACTTCTCCACAATTGTAGAAGCTATGATAATACCTACATCAATACCTAGTATCCTTGCCGGCAGTCTAATTTCTGTTCTTTATCTAGCAATTGTTGATCTGATGTCTCCTCCCATGGCTGCTCTTTGAATCGTAAGTAGCTCCTTGGGAAAGCGTAGAGACCTTCAGACCTCAAGGAGAATAAACTGATCACAAATGATTGACTAGATGAGCCATGGTGCTAATGCTGCATATTCTCCTACTCAGATGGGTCTCAGAAAACCAATTTTTCATTAAAAAGAAAAAAAAATTACAAAATGATGTCACAGTGCATTCTTTTATGGTCTAATTCAGAATCAATTGTCATCATTTGGAGCTCGCGCCCGATCGTGCTCTTGGACTTTAGATCAGACCTTACAATTCTTAAAAACAACTATGAAAAAAAGGAGGGAAGATTTGAAAGGCTTCTCCATAAATACATGGGGGTAATGTATTTTTTTTCTAAACACATACCGAGAGTCTTAGGCAAGTGGTATGTTTACATCAACATATTCTAGTTAAAAGAAATCACACTGCTGGCAAGCAGAGAATGCCCCAAACCTACAGCTCATTTTGCCTGAACTAAAATCAAAAGTAGCAGTGCCAGTTCATCATTTCCTAAAACAAAACATCTATTAAAATAACTCACCTGAGGGAAAAGCATGTTATAACAGATGGGCTTTGTACTGCTTCTCTGAGAACAACCAGTGGCCCAAATACCTGCAACCTATCCCCCACTGCTGACATGTCCTGCTGACTTTGCTGGAAGAGGACTGAAAGCCACATGTCAGTCCCAGGACTCATCCTGCCATTAACGTGTTTGCAAAAGTAGCTAGAACAACTATTTACCCTCCCTCTTCCCTACTGCTTTTTTATTTCAATAATTCAGTTCATGTCCATCCTGACGAATTTGTTCACCAAAGAGCTGACCTTGTAGGAAACTGAAGCCCGTTGGAGAGAAAATAAGGCTTACTTAATAAATATAAAAATAAATGGCTCAGTAATGTGTGATATGAGTTCAAAAATTACATTTAAAAGCTTTCAAAACTAAACCATGAAGGAAAGGTCTGACACTTCCGTTAACACTGTTTAGAGTGAAAAGCCAGCATGAAAAACCTAACTGAAAAAGGTACTTGAAAATGCTTCCATAAAAAATAAGACTCACAAGAAACAAACTGGAATATAAACCAAATTTTGCAATAGTACTTTTAGAAATTGCCTTGATTTTGGAAGGATGCAGAGTGCATGCTAAGATCAGCTGCCTGCACAGGCTGTTTTATAATAAATGGTATTGCATTTTTCATCCCCAGCCATACAGTGCTTTTATTTATTATGAGAGTGTTCAGCTGCAATAACAGCTGAAGTGAGGAAGGAAATGGCTTCAAGAACATGTGAAGAATCCCTTAAAGTTAAGGGAGTGGAATGGGGAAAGGTGCTTCCAAGTACAGGTGGTAGTGTAAATTATTGAACGTTTCAAATGTTTTCCCTTGGTAATTTTAATCACATTGTGAACTCAGCCACTCAGGTTTTTGTGAGACATATGATTTATTGGAAGCATTGCGGCAGTAGTTGCAGTTCAGGAGCCAGCCCAGCACCAGGGCACACCGGGTGCAGCAGCACGTTGAGGCTGGCTCAGAGCCACTGCTGCCAAACATCCACCACAGAATGAGCAGTGATCATCCCAAATGGGGCACTGATGCCATCCTCAAAACCATCCCTGCCTCCAAGGGGGATGTGTTCACCCACAGAGTCACGATGGGCTGAAGGCAGAGGGTTGGTGGTTGGGTCTTCTTTGCTTTGTGCAGGGAATGAGCTGAGCATGTCTCAGTGCATTGCATCTCTGACTCTTTCCAGAGATGCCTGCTGGGGGCTAGTCATCTCCTGGGTACGCTGCTGCAGGGGCAGGACCATGGAAGTACTACATCAGCCTCCAAGGACACATGGACCATGGGAAGATGGCCTTGCAATGAAGCTGGTTTTGAAGTAGCCCATGGAAATTGTGCCTACAGAGAGTTGGAAGGGCATCTCAGGGTGGTTTATGCAAGATGAGTATTGTCAGACACGTAGCAGCACTTCACAGATTTGGTCACATTTCCGTCCACACTTACTTCACCCCTTGCTGTTCTTCAAGCACTGACTAATTTTGTCACTGTATTTGGAGATTTCTCTTGTCTTTGTTCTCTAAGAATAACTCAATTATTTTGCTTGATGCCTTTTCTCACCAAAAGAAAAGTGGTTGGTTCAACTCTTATATCATTAGCAAATGCTATTAAATCTCACTCATAGTCTATCACAGTGAACACAAAGGCGATTTAGACAAAAAAGGGTTAGGACAAGCAGGTGGTATTTCAGTGTGATTAATGCATGAACATATCTAATCCTCATCAAATGACTGGACCTCATTTATGATAGGCAAGATTTGGGCAACTTCATTGCTGCCAACTGCCAGAGCTGATGCCAAAATTTTCCTCACCCATGCTTTTCATTTTCTTCTTATTTTTTCTCTTAATTGACTAGTTGGACTTCCAGAAACTAAGGGTCAGATCTTTTACTGGGATTTTTGTCTTTGGCATTAATGAGATAGATCCAGATCTTTAAAGTTCAGTATTTGAACCACTCAGGCTGCCTGAGTCTTAGTTCAGCTATTAACACAGATATGTAGCAGGCATAAACTCAGTGAGCTTACTGAGGTAGCTTTTTGCCTTTTTCCTGAAACAGATTTAGCAGATCCATAGACTAAAGGATTTCCCCTTTACTGTGTCATCATCCTCTGTAGGAGGAAATCCTTCCTTCCCATTGGATTTCCCAGTGAAATCCATGCTCTTGTTTCAATTCCCTGAGGGATGAGAGTAAAGAGATGAAAAGGCAGCATGACTGGGCACCGCTCTTCCCCGAACTACGTACCTCCAAATTCCCCTTGTTGTCAGTTAGTGTAATTTACCATAACATAAACATTGCCCTGAATGCTATTAAAAATGCAAATTATGTCCATTGAGACAGACGACTGACAAACAAGCAGTTCCTTTGTAGCCCACTTCCTCCTGGCCCCAGCACACAGATATGCAGATGATGATGCTCTGCTGTGACACGTTTGTGAGCTCTCTAAGTTGCATCTTTTTTTTTTCTTAATCTAAGCAATGTAGCTGCAGACTTAGAACCTAACAGAAATTTAGAAACTGTATGACTTTCCCGAACTGTCTGTAACAGTTTCTAGATATGTCATTTTAAAAAGAATTGCTTAAATGGAGACTGCTTTAAGTACTTCTTGGTTTTGCTTTTATCTTGGCACAGATGCTTACCCTCTCTCTAGCTCCTTTGTAGAGTTCATTATGCAAAGGCAAAGAAGCTACACTAACATTGTAATTTTGTTTGGCAAGGTGAGCCACAAAACATATGCTGTGTCATGCCTTTTTATTACTGTCCAAGAATTGCCAAAGCAGCCTAAAGGAGGAATCAAGGACACAATCGTTGAGAGGAAAAGAGGAAATGATCCAGTTTTACAACACTCAGGCTTGTAACCACTTGTGGTAGATAGTTTCAGAACTGGTTTAATTTTAAATTATTTTCTTACCAACCGTCAGCAGCTTTGAAGTGACTGGTGTTTTAACACCACCACTTTCTGATCCCGACTGAATCATTTTTCAGTGCCCTGGGGATCCAAGCCCTATCTGTGCAGTGGGCAGCGTGGGCAAGGACTGTCCCTTCCTCTGCCTCTGCAGGGAGACGGCAGATGTAAAGCCTGCCCAAGCCAAAAGAGAAAGAAAGCCTCCTTGAGCAGGCACTGACATCCCTTTTCCACTAAGGGGAGGGTGGCGTGTCACACCTTATTCTGATCATGCTCCAAGAGCAAAATCTGCACTCCTCAGTCTAGACAACCTGTAATCAGTCAAGGGAAGAGCAGGCAAAGGGAACAATTAGTGGGTGTGACCTCAGCCTCCTGCAGCCCGCCCTAAAAATCTCCACAGACCGGCTTTCTGCATGGGCATCTGTGCGAGCATCTCTTTTGGGGCTGCCCATGCTATGGGTGCCCCACTCCTGCTCCCTTCCAATGCTGTGCTTTCATTTGAAGGGCATCAAGGAAATTATCTGCCTGAAAAATAACCCAAAAGGTAAATTATTTTTAACTTGGTTCCAGATGTAAGCCACCAGGCAGCCTCACAGCAGCACTGGGCATAAGCCAGAGGTTTGAGAGGGGTATCAGGAAGGCAGTTTTCACTGCACAACCTATTGCAACATCTCCTGAGTGCTTTGGTTGCAGTGCCTCTGAGCCCATCTGAAACACTGGAAACAGCTTGAAAGAAGTGGCTGTGTGGAAGAAAGCCTTGTGTCCCCAGGGGAAGCAAACCTCAGGCACGACCACTGGCTGCCTACCCACCCCATAGCTGCTGCCCATACACTGTTGAGAGTAGGTAGGGGTGACAGGAAGAGAGAGGGGGCTGTATGGCTGCAGCAAAGGGCATAACTCGCCTCCTTGCTCGTTTACAGATTTGGTGAACCTTTGGAGGTTGGAGGGAGGAGAAAAGGAAGGGACGTTCACGTTAGAGTGTAAAAAAGAGGTAATGAAAATGTGGTGATGCTAGTCCCTCGCTGCATGCTATGGAAACCCAGGGGCAGCCTCACCCTTTTCGTTAAATCCAGGGCTTTTGTTGTGCGGAGTGGCGACTGCCCCAGCACCCAGACGTACCCCTGCCTCCAGCCACCACTGCATTGGCACAGGCTTTGGAGGACTGCTGAAAGGAGATGTGATGAGGGACTTCTCTGCGGGTCGTTACTGATCTGTCTACATAGGCTGTCTCAGGCACCAAGAAACACTTGTATGAGCTGGGAAAACACCCAAAAAGGAGAAGTGGAGGTGTTTGCCTCTCTAATCAGTTTGCTTGCCATTAGTGTTTTCCGACTTCCCTGTTCTAAGTAAACACATTTTCTGTATGTCAGACTTCAAAGAAGCAATAACTAAATTGGAGCAAATGCCCATGGGAACAGGACAAGGCAAGACTGCCTTGAGAAATGCACCAGCACAAGGCTCGATCCTACCCTGCTAGTGGCCAGCCCTCCATGCAGGCACAGCCCAGAAAGGTGGGGGCTGATCAAAGGCAATGATGCCTGTGAAGTACGGAGATACAAGGAAAGATGGAGAGGTTTGCAAGTCGGGGTGCTGAAAGCGAAAGCATGACAACACCAGCGTGCTGGGAATGAAAAACAGGTTTCCTCAGAGACACAAATGAAACCTTACTGTCCCGCTTAGCGCTGCTCTCAACACCACCTATGACAGGTGTCTGAAGCAAGGCAGTGACACTAAACACGTCCCTTCAAAGGATAAAAGCAGAAGAAAATTTCCACCTATCAGCTTTTCATAACTCAAACAAAATGCCAGAGAGGCTTTGATTGGCCTGTCCTACCCCCTCCCAGAGGAGAACACAGAGGGGACTGGCTCCATGGGGCAGGAGATGGGCTGCATGGAGCACCAGCTCTCAGCACATTTGCTTTGGCAGTCGCTCTGCTCTCTGTGGATTCTAGAAAAAAAGTAACCACTGCGGAAATCTGTCACTTAAATTTAATATCCTGTTGTCTGTGAGGATGCAGTCCTTTTGGGAAATTCAGTCCTAGCAGTTAAAAATAAAGCAGCAGTGTGGAAACAGCGAGACAAACAGCTCTGCCTCTGTGCATCCGAGCCAGCATGCCTGGAGTCTTCAAAGTCCAGCTGTACTCAGCCCAGAACAAGTCCATTCTCCACAAGAGAGCTAAGCTGGAAACAACCTGGAAATACGTACATCCCAGCACAATGGTTACACCCACAGCATTTACCAGAGGCTGATGTGGAGTTACAGTGATGTGAGACTTCCCTATAGCTGCACCAGGCTATTTTAAATTCACGGCAGGCATAAGGCATGTGACAGTACATGTTGTTCATGTGGGGAAACTCTTTCATTAATATTCACGCCTTGGGACTGGCCTAAGGTAGAGGGTTTTTTGAGCATGCAACACATTTAAAATGCAGGCTTGCCTTTAAAGCATGAAATGTTGATGCAGCTAAAATCATTGATACACCTAAAATCAGACCTCCACAGAAACCTCATTTCCTCTAAGCACCAACAAGCTTACTTGTATGGGTAGAAATATTCTTGATCTCCAGTCATCAAAGGCTAATCTCTCTCAGAGAAAAAGAAAAAGCAAAACGTCAAGAAGTTGCAGGATGTGTGGGGCTTAAGTTCTGCTACCTAAACAGCTAATTCAACCAGCATAGTGGTATAAAACCCTCATGTTTCCACCCTCCTTTTGCCCTGGAAACACAATTTAGAGTATTTAGAGGACACATGGGTCTCCAAGCCACATTGTCAGTAATTCATAAAGGGTTGGGCACAGAAGTGACACGTCATGCATGGCCTGCATTGCTATTGGAGCTCTCTGCTGAAGCAGGAGGGCTGTGGTGCCTGGGACTGCAGTGGCTGGCTCCTCCACCAGCACAGCTGCCTGCTGGTTCCCATGGTGGGGCTGGTTCCAGAGCAGGGCAATGTGTCCAGCCTGTGTCCAGGCAGTGCTGGGCAGGGCAGGCAGCTGGGGCAGGAGCGTCGTGCCCCCTCACACCAAATTGTCTCTGCCTGTTATGGTTTAGGGGTTTTTTCTGCTGCTCTGGTAGCGAGGGAGTTAACAGCTCAGCTCTTGCCTGAGCTGTCCGTGCTGCCAGGGCCTTCAAGGTTACAAAGTAGAGATAAAGGCGTCTCTGCAGAATAACATACTTGGGAGAGAAGAAAAAAAGTTCAGTAGTAAGATGTAGCGTGCCAGCTCAGAACCTGCGTCGG
>WEKX01017769.1:21983-36603 GCA_013390025.1 Pitta sordida
GTCCAGGTTTTCTTGTTCAGGAGAAGTTAGGGTGAGCCTCTCGTCGCCAGCCAAGGTCAAACCACGACACTGCCTGTGAGTCACAGTCCTGACTCATTAGCTGGTGTGGATTAAGCTATAATTTGAAGATGTTGTTGCCTACATCTGTCTGCGCTGCTCCTCTCCTGGAGGTGGCAGAAGCAAACACATACCCAGTCACCTCAAAAATTCGGCCAGCTAGTTAAAGCTCCAGGTGAGGGCAGGTTAGGGTGAGTGTGCAGGCAAGCGCACACCTTGCAGCAATAAACCCAGGGGAGGAGGTTCCCACTCCAACTCAGCGGCTGGAAGATGCCTACTGCTCCTACTTGTCGGCTCCTGCCGTGGCTCTTGCTGGCTGCTGCCATGCCTCTCTCACCTGCCTTTGCACAAACTGCTTGCCTGGCCCCAGCACCCCAAGGAAAGGTGTCTCTGCTCACCCCACACACTATAGGGATCCTCTAGTACCTAAGACCAGGGCAGGTGTTTGATAAATGAATGTGACAATGCCCTGAGACCACCATTTCACTTGCCATTTGCATTACCTTGGAAAATTAGTTATAGTATTGTGGCCTAAGAGCTAGAAACATTTGCACTGACATATATTTAACTAAAATAGTTGATTAAATTCAAATAGCTTTCATTTAAATGAAAATTAAGACAAGTGGCAGTACCCAGAATAAGGTTGATCAGGATTATTTGTGAACTTCCAGGCACATTTCTGTTGGAGGAGCCAAAATTCTCTACCATGTGCTTATTATGGCTTCCCCACCCCCACCCCTGGCATTAAACCACCTGTTGGAAGACAAACTGTGCCTTATCCAGCATAAAGGCAGCCAGCACACTTGTCAACAATTTTTGAACAAATGGAAGCTTGTATTTGTACAGGATCAGCACTTTGCACCAGGAAGCCGCCGTGTTTGTGATACGTACTTCATTGGAAGCCATAAAATCTCACTTCTTTTTTTTCTTGTATCAGCAGCCCACATTTAAAATCCTTAACTAAAGTGCTTTAACCTCGGCCCTTTGATTAGAGCAGCACAACCCCTTTCCATAGCCCAGCTCTTAGCTTTGGGTTAGTCATTGCTTTTTTTTTTACACTTGGGAATTTTATCTGATGCATTGCATCTGCTCTGTCATATTTCCCCAGTGTCTCTCCCTTTGTTCTTTTGCCTTTTATCTGCCAGGACCTCTCTTCAGAGATCCCTGCCCTTGCCTTGCCACTTTCTTTTCTAAGCCTGCCTTTGCCCACCTGTGCTTTTGCAGGAGAAGCAACCGGCCATTTGCGTTTAGCAATGCCCTCACGATTTACCGATGCCAGTTCCCCCGCTCAGTACTAATTTCCTCTTTGTTTGCTTAAACTAGAAATGTCTGTGAAATACGCAACTTCTCCCGAAATGAGAAAGGGAAGAGCAGAACCCCTGCAGCCCTGCCCGTGGCAGCCGCGGCCATCCCATCGCGCTCCCTTCCCGGCCTGAGCTCTCCCACACTCGAGGGAAGGTGTGCAATGGGGTGTGCGCGCTGAGTCACCGCCAGGGGTTAACACACTCCAGCCTTGCAACAGCAAAGACCCATTACTGAGACAAAAGAGATGCTGACAGTTCGCAGTGCACAGCTAACGCTGATTAAAGGCCAGCTTGTGTCTTCAGGGAAGAGCCACGGAGCCAGGGGAGTGGGGGCTGGTGCCCAGGGGAGCCCCAGCGCTCTGCCGGCTGACTCAGCCAGAACTGCGCCTGCAGGTCACGGCACGAGGAGGGCCCCCATCCCTCCTGTGGATGCACGGCAGCTTCTCTGGCAGCTGTCCTACGGCATGTAGGTCTGGTGCCTCCAGGAGCAGCCTCAGCCTAGGCCAGAGCTGGACAGGATGAGGTAGGCAGGGCAAGAGGTGCTTCTGCCTGTGCTGCACACAGGAGGTCTCCCCTGGAGTAGCCTGCAAAAGAAGATGCTATAGGCATGAATATTTAAATTTCCTTCCAATGGATACCAAGACAAATTCCATGTCTCCATTCCAGGGTGAATCAGGATGGTCAGATACACTGCTCCAGAGAACAGAAATACAGGGGTAAGGGCAAACACCAAGGCTTTCCTCCAGAGGGGACAGAGTGCCTGGTCACTCCAGATGTGCTGCCTTTCTAGCAATTAATTCGGCAGAAAGGGAGGGAGGAATCGCAGCCCTGCAGGCTACTGTGTGGGTTTTTTTCATCTTTGCTTGGACGGCTTACCTGGTAACGTTTCCCTGAGGTCAGCAAGTTAGAGAACCGCATCTGGTGAAGAGACAACCTGTGACTCTTGCAGAGATCCTCTGCTGGGGAAATGTGACTTGTCTCTGTGAAATACAGTATTGCTATTCCCCATGGAACATGTGCTCTGAGAATGGGGCAGGAAAGAAACAGGGACCTAGACCTTTTCACCTTCTGGCATCTGTGAATAAAGGGCAGGGAAGTGTGTTTGAGTTCCCCTCTATTTTTCTCTGGATCAGCTAGACTTATCCTGGGCCCTAGCTGGATGGCACCAACCAGACTGTATGTTTGGGTAGGAACACTGTATCCCAGTGTGGTCCTCCAGCATGGCCCAGCACCTCCATCCCTGCACTGGTGCAGCTGGTCTGTTAAGGTGCACTAGCACCAGTGCTGGCCTTCCAGAGCAGCCTGCCCCATACTGCAGTTTGCTTTGGTTTTGCCCCAGCTGAGCAGCCCTGCAGCAGGCAACAGAAGCATGATGTGGAGACAGGCTGCAGCAAGCCATCCCCAATGATGGATCCAATGCCTGGAGAAGAGAGTCCTAATCTTACCAGGTGTGCTGCTTGCTGGCACCTACATCCTTTATAGTGTGTACCCAACCCTCTTTTTTCCTTCCCTGGGAAAGATGTCAACCTTTCTTACCTGGCAGTGTCATCACTGGGCAGCTGAGCTGGCACCCATGGGGAGACTAGGACAGCCACCACTGCCATGACCTGGGCTTTCAGGCTGCAGAGACAGGCCAGCACCAGGGACTGCCCTGGCTCACACCTGCAAACCTAACAGACACTAGCAGCAAAGAAACAGAAACCAAACCAGAAAAATGAGGCAGGCACACATTGTTGGTGTACTGCTGCTGAGTACTGCTGGCTCTGCTAGGGCTCCCTGTTCCCGTTGGATCTACCTTTGCTGCTGTTTACAGCCTCCTCAGGCTGCCTCTGCTGCACGAAAGCACTCCATGATCGCTGCAGTGATCACCGGGAATATTACTGCATGATGGGAAAAGCAGCTACAATAGCAGCTGGGTGTGATGCTGAAGAAGTCATCTTCCTACAGTGTCGTTAACACAAATACTCTTACGGAAAATGAATCAGCCTTCTTTGGGCTTCTTTCCAGAGTCCTCTCTGACTAATTTTGTCCAAAACAGCCAGGCTGACCCTGCACAGCAGTGTGACGGTGGCAGACAGGACCTGCTCACGTTTGGGTGGAGGCAGGGAAAAACTGTTTTGCAGGCCTTCCCAAAAAAATGCTCAAGCTGACTCTGCCAAAAACCACACCAAACATATGGTAAATGAAATCGCTGGCAGGGAGCTGGCTTGGATGGCAGGAGTGTTTCAGCACTGTGGACTGCTAGTTAGCTGGACTGAATTGTATTTACGCTGCTTTAAGCAGCCCCATATTTAAGGAAGAGAAGGCAAAGGAGAGGGCAGTGCCTGTTTTTCGGGTCTGCTTCGGATGCCTTTCTGTGCACACTATTTGGCATGTTACAATGGTTGCAGTACTTGTCCCATCCTGCAGTTAAGAGCAACAACAACATCACAGAAGGTTTTACCTCCTCATATGGCAACAGTCTCCTGTGGAAAAGCGGACAGAAGGATTTTTCTCTCTTGGAAGAGGGAGTCTGCCTATTTCACCATATGAATGTCCTGTACATTTCATGGAGCTGATGAAATCATGTGCAGATGGGATCTATCTTAACAAAGGCTCTTATTCACAGGGCAGGTTTCTCTGCTGCATAACTTGGGCCACATCCCAGCTTGCATAGCCATATCAACCAAATGCATCCACAGAGTCAGACAAATTTCTGAAAGGATACCAGACGCAGAGATGCTCTGTTCCTGCTGCCGTGAGCAGTATGACTTACTTGAACAGCACTGTGGCCCCTCTGGAAATCTGAGCCTTGGAGTCATGGCAATAAACATGCCTTTCCTCACATGGCATCCATTAAAAGGATTCAGGTACCAGATACCATTTCCAGGTATGTGCTGCCGGGTGCTGTGCAGAAAGCAGAGCAGAGCAGCAAGATCCTAAGAAAGAGGTGCCTAATGTCTTCAGAAATTTGATAGGCTGCCATAAGAATAGCTGTGATGGTTACAACTACTGGAGGATGAAGATAGAGCAGACAAAGAGCGGTTTCTTTTCTTGAGTTTGGGATATCATTTTTCCTCCTGGAGCCAGAGTAGAGCTGGTAGAAGTAGCGCTCATCGCCACATGCACGGACATCTTTCCACTACCCTTTGCATGCTGCAGCTTGGACCTCTACCATTCTTCAGCCCTACTCCATCTCCTAGCTTGTCCCACTTTTCTGCAGGCTGTGGCATCCTGACCCTCTATTGCACTGGCCAGGGGCTTTTTCAAGGGAAGGCAGGGAAGCAAATAGCTCAGAGCTGCTGTCCTGCTCCTGACTCCATAAGCACAATTTCCCGGGTGTCAATGATAATCTAAACCAATGAGACCACCAAACCTCAGATAATCTGTTTGTTCAACAACCCAATCTGGACAAGGAAAATCAGACTTTCAGAGCAAGCTTTCAGGCACAATCCAGCAACACGCAGCAGTAAACTCTTTCCCCTTGCATTTTCTTTCTTCTTGTGTGTTCAGCACTCGGTCAGTAGTGCCTTAGAAACATCTCACTAGCTGCCCACGCTCAAAAGAACAGCAACGACAACAAAGGGAAATATAGAGAGGGATGACTTAAGTGAGTTTGGAAATCGCTTCCCATATGAAACATTCTTTTAGTCACAGGCACAAAAAAGCATCAAAACTCCCTGCTTCTGATGTAAACAACAGAAAGAAAAAGTCATCTGGAAGGACAAGATGATTCATACTGAGGACCTGACTCGTAATATTCATCAGTGTTGAAATTGCCTCTGCAAGATGACTACATGTGAAAACAGTAGCAGCAAAATCCCAGCTTCTGCCACGAGAAGTATCATTAGCAGCAAAGTGGTGTGGTGAGACTCCAGTACCACAACCCTGGCTTGGATGAGTAATCGTAAGTCATCCAACCAGTCCCAGCTAAAACAGCACTGTCATTCAGGTAAGACTGCTTTACATAAGGACAGCTGCAGCAGACTGGAGCATGCTCAGGCTTTGCAGCCCTCTTTAACAGAAAAATAGAAGGTTTTTTCTTAATACTGTAAAAACTCCTACTGAGGGCTCCCTTACAGAGATGCTGCTTAAGTTGAGTGCTTGAAGAAGACTGGAAAATTTGGTCAGTCTTTCCTTTTATGTTAATTGCCCTGACCCAAGAGGTAACAGGGCACAAAAGGCCATGCTGACTTTATGCATTGTTAGGAGATACTTTCCCCTGCACATTTGAATCTGTTTACTCAATCTTCCAGGCCTTTACCCATGAATATTAAATGACTTGATCACTATGCATTAGGAGTCATCTTCACACCATCTGTTTGTATTTGTCATCTAACCCTTGTAAATAATAAAATGTACTTTGTTCTCAAGTTCATGGATCCTAGCAGTAGAGCAATTACTGTGGAGGAAAAGTACTGTGTGAAACTATTGGCAGTGACAGGACTTTCCTTTAGCTCCCCACATTGCCATTATACAGAATTAAATGAAAGCTGGGATCTGCCCGAAAGAGCAATGCTTAGCTTCCATGGTTTACTTGAAAGCCCTGAAAGTGATGCAGGAACCCTCACCTATGCTCCTAAAAGAAGGCAGTGTCAGAAGAGAAGGCTGCACTTCACATGAGCAGCTTTTCTGAGCACCAGGCATGCACCAGAAGCTAGCTGCTCTGCTCAGGTGAAAACGTAACTGGGATCAGCAGGAATGGCTGCGGCTGTTTAACAGGGCAGTCTGGGCAGCTGGCCTGAGCAAATTTTCTAAGAAGTACTAGCAGGGCAGAAACAACTGAGGGAAAATAGGTAAATGAGTAGATACACAACCACACAGTTGCTCTCACACTTGGGAGTGCCATTAAAGAAGTGAAATTATCACCCATCAGCTGAGAGGTAAGGTTCAGGGAAGGCTAGGCAAATGTCAAGGGAAACAAGGATCAAGTGCAGTTGTTACGATATGAAATTAATCCTTAGAGGGGGCTTTGCCTAAAAATTTTATTAGACCACACAATGAGGACAGCCTTGACACATATTGCCAAACGTTCAATTTCAACTATCAATGCAGATAAATCTGTGAATCCTTAGGATGGCAGTCCCACGAGTAACAAGTAGCATGCACTATGGCTGAAAACCTCTGTGACAACAAAAGCTGGCTGCCGAGCACACCTCACGAGCACAGTGCCTTGGGGAGACGCACTTTGCAGTAGACTCACAATTATTTACATCCCCTAAGGATTTGTCTCTCTGTGCTCTTATAACCTAACCTATATGCCAGGCAACTATCAATAAGCACTCAAATTACTACTGTCTAGTTAAAACCTAATGTAGTTGGTTAAAGAAGGGCTCGTTTAGGAGATTAAATGGAATCATATTATTTCTATCTGGCATGTTGCTAGCAACAAATTTAGGCAAGAAAATGGTTGTCAAATATTTGTTTAACTGGAAGAGTTATCTGGGCTTGGACAAGATACCACTTGCCACTCTGCTCAGCCTTGCAAACATCCCACTCTAGGAGGTTACCTATTAAGTGATAGACAATATATCTTGTTAATTGTTAGAGCATGATGACCTTAGACTTTGCCCAGGTATTTAATAACACCATATGCTGTCTAGGTCTGCAATATTATTATTTTTACATAAGGATTATTCTTCTTGCTTCAGAAAAAGGGTTGTAATTAAACTGCTAAAGGAGAGCAGAGCAGCATGGTATTTAAACCTGACTGTCCAAGTAAAATATACAGTAGGTGCAGCTCACCCCCCAAAATCCCAGATCATTATCTTAAATCTGAAAATGACAATATGGTGAAGGCTGAGGGGCTGTGATCCAGCCTTGTGGACTGCACTCAGGAAAAACTCTTGTGTCTTGTCTGAGAAGGAGCTGGGACTGAAATCCACTCTGGTGCACGCTGCCAGTTGCTTAGCTCTTTCTGTTGTCGTTGCTGTTTCCTTCTCCAAAGCAACTGCAATGGTCCAAAGGCCACCATTTAGTAATCACTGTGCCTTCAGATCTTTTTCTCATTGATAACATGCTTTTAAAGCCTGTGCATTAAGCACCAAATAATCACATTTATCAGGTTTTATACATATCTATAAAGGGTCCAATCCTGTTCTTGCTGATAGTGATGTGATTTTTGGCATTGGCTTCTTAGAGAATTTAGAGGAGGGAAGAAAACAGTGATTTTCTCTCTGCAGCTGGTGTCTTCTGGTCAGTGTTTCCATGGCGTTTCATGTAAAGCTGTTCCCAGTGGGCTGGGAACCTGAGCAGACTGGATTCAGTGACAAAAGTCCTAACAACTGAAACGAGTCAGTTTCTCACTCTGGAATGCTGCAGTTTTTGTGCAAACAGTCTTTTTCTCTGAATAAAGAGAAGCTGAAACCTGGTAGCTGGTGAGCTGCCAGATGAAGAAGGAAGCATTAGAGGTGTGAACAACAAAGTGCTCCAAAAAACAAGGCCAAGAGAAAGAGTCCAGACCATACTTTAAATTAAAAGGTGTGCATTTGCAGTGGAGGTTTTTTAATGTTTTTATTTTTCTTACTGCTTATTGGCTTAAGTCACTCTAGTGTGTGTATAAGTAATACAACAATCATGAATCCTCCACACTCTCCAGCTTAATTCCTATATGAGACCTAGGAGGAAGAGTGCTTTCCTTGGCATTCAGTTGCAACAGAGAGGTCAAATATGAAACTGAACATATGAATGTAATTAGGAGGATATGTAAAATATGGGGGCTGGATGTCTTAACAGTGTCCGAAGCAAGCATGTCTTGACATGCCGTTGGTTGAAGAGGATTTTAAATATTCCAGTCTGTCAGACAGTGTATCTGGTTACATCTGAAAAGGATTTCTTAGTCTTTTGCCCATATGATTTTTCTCATATTTCAAGTGTAGAGGTTTGATTCAAAAAGCCTAGTGTGCAGAAGCATTCGCCTCCTTTTGAAATACATAATATCTTTTTATTACCAACGCTAGTTTTGGCAGATGTGAAAAAGTCCAGATTCTTCCCATGCTTGCCCTGTACCCATTCTGAGGCAAAGAAAGTTCTAAGGACATTTATATATGCTATCTGGAGTGCACACAACAGGTTGGGAAGGTGGGGTTTTTTACCACTGTAAACAGAGAAACTGATATTTTCATATCGTATAGAGTTGTGCAGGGGTTCTATATATTGTTTCATATATGACAAGGGAGTGGCTAAAATCTGTGCCAAAAGAATGTACAAAAATCTATCTCTACCTTTTGCCTATGATCTGCATTTTCTTTTAAGCGCCTCCAAGTGAAGCAGTAGGCAGAATCCCCAGCAACTAGAACCATGTGCAAGGATGCAGAAAGCTTTAGAATATGTTTCCACACCCTGCTGACCTATTCATCAAAAAGTCTGCCAAAACACGTAACTCTCAGTATAAAACAAAATTCACAAGAAAGGGCCTTGCTTGCGTTAACCTACTTCTTTCCAGGTTGCGTGCCACTGCAGATCTCTCAGAGGAAGAGGAGCTGAGCCCATTATGTGACTTTTCTGTCATCCCTAGGAGTTTTCCCAGCTCCTTGGCAGCAGGGAGCACTAGTGGGAGCAACCCTCCTTTAGCACTGGCAGTGCTGGGAGCTTGAGCTGAGCCAAACAGAATACGATGGTCCTCTGGACAGAGCAGGAGTGAGCTGTCAGCTGCACAACTGCTTGACCTCATGTTAACCAGTGCTGTGCATCATCACCTTGGGCCAAATGCCACTCCAGTGAAAATTCAGTGACTTAGCAGAGCTGCCTCTGGCATGAACTATGTTCCCACTGTGATCATTGGTTTCCTGAGGTCAGGGGTAGTGAGTGACGCTAGGTTTAGATGTGCCTAGCTCCTTCTTTTCCCAGCTATCACTCCATTTGAAACACCAGCCTAGTTCAGGAGCATCGTGCAATCTCAGCCTAAGCTTCTCAGAGTCCCAGAGAGCACCTGTGGAGCAATAAACTTGTCAGCAACGGCTTCAAATGGAAAGTAGTCGCCAAACTGAAGTAGACACAGGAGTATCTTCCTCACCTCATACATGCATCCCATGATTCCAGATTTGAATACAAAGTTCCCTTTTATATTTTGTGGGCACACACATAAGTGAACATGCACACACATATGCACGTGTTTTATTCCAGTTTTGTACCAGTGAGACACCAGGCCTGATAAGAATGACAATGAGAAAGTCATGCTAGTGGTTAAATATTTTTGTAGCACTACTGGGCCATAAGGATGCCCCTCTGCAATGAAGAGGTTTCCCCACATTATCATTATTGGTGATGGAGGCAGGGCTGCTATCCTGTTCTGCAGGAGATGGGTCCCAGCTCTGAAGCTCCTCAGGCCCTGGTGGGAAATCAGACCCATCTCCAGAGCAGCCCCGTGCCCCCGGGAAGCCCAGCTGGTCCATGTATCCCTCCCTCCTGTTCAGTGTGTGCTCTGGCACTTCGTGGTGTAGGGCACAGCCAATGGTGAGTGATGGGATGTGTGTGGGTGCAGCATGGGGTGCAGCATGAGAGACTTCTGCAACAGCTCCAAAGTGATGCTACTACTGAGGTCCATTCCCAGCTGTCCATCCTGACCTGCTCCCTCTTCCCTCAGGAGCACCTCTGGCACAGGAGGACGGGGGCACTGGGGCAGGTTTAGCTGCGCTGCTGCCAGATTTACTCCAGCAGCCATGTGTGTAGAATTCCAAGGGCAGCTCTGGGCAGAACCAAGCAGCCAGAGTAGGGGAGAATGGGTCCACTTCTGGTGGCAGCACCAGCTCATTGTGCCCACCAAGTCAAAGCCACTGGTGTGCTGCATGTTTTCCTCTGGTAACTCACCCACATCCATGGCCATCTACATCAAAGACAGAATGAAATGGTGATCCAGAAACCAGGGCCAAGCTCTTCTCATCAGTGTGGTGCTCTGGGGTGATGATTTGGTCTGCTATTATGTAAGATTTAACAAAAGCTGTATAACAAAACTATTTTAAGTAAGAATGTTAATTGAAGGCTGAGTCAGGCTGCAGCTAAAGCAGAGATGTTTTCGAGAGGCTTGTACCCTTTTTCATTTGGTCTCAATTTTTTCCACTTAATTACAATGTGTGTGGAACAGCAGTTAGCAATAATAGTAACTGGCAGAGGGAAAATGGATGATCAAGATGATCGTCCTTTTGCCTCTGGATCAGCCATTGAAACCCATCCCAGATGTGCAATATTCAAAAGTCATTCACTTCTGAGGCTGCACAAGGAGAAGTGCAAGAAGACCACAGAGCAAGGACGCAGCTGCTTGAGTGCTCCTGATCACGATGGAGTGCATGTTGGAAGTGTGGTGAGACATGTTAGGGGGAGGGTTGTTGAGGGATGCCTGTCTGGCACCTTCCAAGAGCACATGCAAGACCCCTGAATCAGCAAGCAAGTGGTGGCTGTGCAAGTAGCCTCTGCAGCTGGCCCTGCAAGCTCACTGGCACGGCCATTCCTCGAGCATGACGAGAGCTCCTTGGCAGGACCCATTATGAGGATGACTGGTCCCTCATCCAGTCCTATTTGGGAGACTTAAGTGATAGCCAAGGTTCAGCCTTTGGCAAGTTCTTTGAATGACTAGAACTCACAGGAGGAGACTGAGTTTAATTGCCAGTTCCAGCACAGGTCTACCAGTTATTAATGTTGCTGGTGTTCTTTTAATCGAGTATGAACTCAACTGTACTTCTTAGCAGGCACCTCTTTCTGGAACTCAACGTGAGCAGGAAGGATGTATGTGCCTGGAAAAGGATTGTGCATGACTTTTGCCTGAAAGAACACATGGACAAGATGAGGTAATGCCATACAGCTCTGCTGTAAGTTTACAGATGCATCATTGAAGCTTAAATTTGTAAGTATTGCTCCTCAGCATTGCTATACAGTATTCTACTACTCATATGACAGAATGTACAAGAAGATAAAAATATCCTTTTTCACTGTTTTTACTTAGCATATTAGACTGCAGTCATCAAAAATATAAGGCTATGGGCGTTTCGTCCCTGCTCTGACAATCAGAATGCTCCCTAAGGGGCTTCCCACAAAGCAGGAGCACTGCCTGGACATCAGGACTATACCTCAATGTGCTTGGAACAAACCAAGCCTGCAGCCCAATGCACCGTTTTGCAGCCTTTACATGCCAGTGACCAAAATTCCTCCTGAAGGAAACTGGCCTGTTCAAGAGACCCTCCTGTAGCAGCTGTGCATTGCTCACTGTTTTAAGTGTTTCACCTAACAAGCAGCCCTCCTAGGCAGCAAGAGCACCAGCACAGCACATTTTGCTACCCAGCTAGGTGAGCATGCCTGGTTTGCTACCTAGTGTTTGGTAGCTATAAAATCCTAGCAATTGCTAGGGAATCAGGGAGACTATCCATCTCCTCTCCTCTTCTCCTCCTTCAAGTCTCATTGAACTAGCTGATCTATGTGGAAGCCAAACACATCAGCATCTGCCCTGCACAGCTCCAAACCCCTCCGGGTGACGAGACAACCACTGTGTAAGTAGAAAAATGGGATTGCAAAATGGTTGGTGCTGCCAGGAAGCCTAAAGGTCAGCAACAGCACAGGCTACCTTCAGCTGGGCTGCCTATCCCACTTATGGGGGTCTTGTGCGGCCCCAAACTGCAGGGCCATCAGCTGTCAAAGCAGGGAGGCCTCGGGGGACAGCAAGTTCTTCTGGCAGGCACAGCAGGTGACTTGCCAGCTGGAGCTGTCAGCAAGCGCCAGTTTGCTGCTTCAGTGGGATATTTGGGTAATGCAGGAACTCCCATGTTGGAAACATTAATAGCCCTGGCCCACACTTTGAGAAGGTCTGGGACTCAGTTTTAACTTTTATTTTGTGTGAGGACCCTACTGCCAACTTCCACAAACAGTGAAAAAGCATTTCCCAGCCTGAACTCCTCAGCCCATCTGAGAAAGATCTTGGCGCAGCTTCCCTGGGGCTCGTCTTTGTGCTTTGCTCAGGTGCACCAGTCTTTTCACACATGCAGAAAGGGGAGCTCTGCCCCTCTGCAGCTACTCAGCGATCTGCATTCTGCATCAACATGGGCCCTGGGGAATGAAGCACAGACAAGGAATAAACTATCTGGGAGCTTAAAAAGAGTTTTAAAGCTCTCTGTAATTTTTCAACAGACGATCTGTTTCTGCTCTTATTTTGTAATGTTTTCTGTGGAGTCCTTGCCCCTGTCCAATTTTCAAAGGGTGTTTGGAAGCCTGTCGACTCCCGCACAGAAAGCAGGGAGCAGAGCCAGCACGATGTCACAGAAGGGTCATGGCTTCCTGGGCTTCCTGTTTATTTTGGGAAGGGGTCACCCGGCCAGCCGGCCGCTCTGCCTGCACCTCGGGAAGCCCCCCGCTACCACATTCCTGCCCCCCTCGCCTGTGGATGCAGACAATTGCTGACTGTGGCTCGCAATGCAGAGCACCAAGGCGGGGTGTAAATGGGATAACCCGACATGCCTATTTACCCAGCCTGGGGATAAGAGGCGGAAGCTTTTCCACATCAATTACCCTTTCTTCTGGTATCTGGAAGTGTCTCTCAGAAGTTTTTCTTTCTCTTCGGAGGGTAATAACCTCTGAATTTCTTAAGTATTTCCATCATCTTTTCCTTGCTGCTTTTTTCCTGCTTTCTGCTTGAAAAGAGGGCATAAAGTCAACTGTGCAGTTAAAAACAGAATTGCTTCCTTTCTTAAAGAAAACATGCGATTTTTACTCCAAGCTGCCTAGGGTAGAGCCCACCAATGGAGCAGAAGCTGTAGCACCCAACCTCTTGCAGTGTGAGTCGCTGGCAACCAGCCCTGCCCAAACTGTCTAGAGCAAAACATCGGAGCAGAATAGCAGCATACACACATATTTTGGGAGATATCTGTAAACTAATGGCACACCACTGTCCTGCTGCTGTCCCTTTTCTAGGCAGGCTCTGCTTAGGTGCCTCATAGCTCTTCAGAAGTTAACACCAAACAGCAGCGTTCAATGCAGCTGTTTTCAAGGAGTCAATAAAAGGCCCCATGTATGGGAAAGGGCAGACACTGAGTAGCCGCTGGAGTCCCTCACAATCCTCTGGGATGTCCTGCCTCACAGGGAGCTAGTACAGTGACCTCTCTCCGGCCTCAGTGGAGCATTTCTGTGCCAGTGCCTCTGTCAGCTCCTGCCATCAACAGTCAGTTCTGAGCTGCAGGGCAGCCATCAGCACTCCGCTGACAAGCGGTTCTCAGGCAAGCGTGCTGCCATCCGGCAAGCACATAAGTGCACATGGCTTTACATTCATAGTGAGGCTGCTGTGAATAAAGTTATAAGTGGTTGTAAACATCTGCAGGATCAGTGGCTTACCATGAGCTTGTCCAAAGCCTATTTATGTCAACAAGCTGTGCCTGATGACACTCTCATTTGCATCAGTATCTCTTCTCTTCCCCCCCACCCCAGCACTAAATAAAAACTGTAGGCCCAGAATCACCTGCATCTGACCAAATCCAAAACCTCAAAGACTTTTCCCAGTCACTTCCCTCTCAGTTCCATAATTCATTAAGTATCAACAAAAGAAAGGTGGCAGCATCCTCCACCATAATCACCTTTCCCATCTTGGCTCTGGCCATTTTGATACTACCCCGCAGGACTTCTGCCACAACAGAAGAATGCAAATGAGAGCCATGCAGCAAGCAGTGCATGTCTGCTGGACAAATATGTGAGACAGCCCTCCATGGGAAGGGAAAGAGGAATGCCAAGAGCACAAGTGAGCAGGTGAGGAGCACAGGCTTGGACACAGAAGGAAGAGCAGGCTCCATGGGGGTGGATATGTGGGCAATGTGCAGGCTGAGGGCACAGTTCTGGGACAAGGGTCTGCATGCAGTTGCTGCCACCAGTGCAGAGGACAGGTGGGAAAGGAAATAGGACCCTGAAAGGAGAAAGAGAATCACAGCAAAATCTCATTGTAGTTCACTGAGAAAAGCCAAAAAACATGTGAGAAGGGGCTCACCATGGCGTTGATGTGGGGGGGCGGCAGAAGAGCTCATCTCAAAGAACTGCCCCACTCCAACCTCTCCTCTCCCTTCCTTCCCTCACCTATGACACTGGATACACCAGAACAAGACAAAAGCCTTCCACACTGTGCTGGACCCCTACTCATGCTACCTTGGTGCTCCTTGGCCAGGCACTACCCCAAATCTGCACAGCCCTGCACCCCATCACAGGTCCTTCAGCATTCTCTACTCCTATCTGTAGCCTTGGTGTGTCATAGCAAGGGGCGTTTCGCAGAGATTGGGCACAAAAAGATGGGTTTCTGTTTCAAAAAAGGGGGGGGGGGG
>WEKX01017794.1:2434-28795 GCA_013390025.1 Pitta sordida
ACCCATCTCAACAAGTTTGGAGAGAAAGACAAGCTTACATCCCCTTCCCCCTAGAAGAGCTAAACTTCACCTTTATTCGAAACAAGTCATTTCAAACTAGGCTACACTGTCATAATTTAATCAATTCTGCTTTCAGTTGTAAATTCATAATTCTCAACATATCATTTATCACAAGTCCAACCACTTTCTGCAGCCACTCCAGCCAAGGATCCTCCTGCCTCTGGAGCCCAGTCTGGTCTCTGCTCAAGCTCAGGCATCTGGCTGACACTTTCCCTTTTGCAGATTCAAATACAATTATACCCCCTCCTTCGCGAGGAAAGGGACAGGCCAAGTCTGTCACAAAACACTAAATTCGCAAAGAACTGCAGGTCATTAATATGCATGCAGACCACGCCCATTGCTCCACCCCCTGGAACTCCGCAGCGCTGCGGACAAATCTCTGCTCCTTCTCCTTGTCTCTCTCGGCACAGGCGAGGAAAGGGAGCTGTTTCTGAGCGGCTGCTGTGACTGTGTGTGCTCCCAGCGCAAACTCCATGCCGCTGCTCCCCCCCCCGGCCCGGCCCGGCCCCAGTGCTCACGCCGGCCTGCCTCTGCGGCGGGGAAGGGGTGTCCCTGAGCTCTGGTCAGCATTCTTGTACCCTGGAAAAACCTTAACTTTGCAACATTGAAACACGGGGCAGGGGCTTCAGTATTGAAGTTTCTTTCCCTTTAACATCCACCGGTGCCGGGAGAGGCAGCAAGGCAGCGCCACCACTACGGTCCCAGAGGGCGAGGGAACAGAAACCTCCTCCTGGCGCAGTGACGGCGGTGTGGGAACATCTCACTGCTGCCCCGTCCCAGCACACAGCGCTTGCCTCACTTTTGTGGGGCAGTTTCACTGTGGCTACGTCATCACCGGGTGCACCGGCCAGCAGTCCCTGGGCACAGACCGCCTTGCCTTCCCTGCCTGAGCCATGGAAACAATAACACAGACACACGCACACAAGCACTGCCCGCTTGCAGCTCTCACACATGGGTGGGCAGGCGACACTGAGGGACCTGCTCTGCCTTCCACAGTGGCCGTCCCTGTCCCACAACCCCCAGGCCCTCCTCGTTGTCCCCAGTCCAGAGCCTCTAAAGGCAGTTTGAATTTTACTAAGCCGTTGAGAAAGCCAGCACGTATAAAGCTTCCACAACACTTTTTAAAATTCTATGAATTATAAGTGCATACATACACTGTACATACGAATACATGGCATGTCTTGTGGCGGTGATGCACCAGGTTTCAGTGGCCACCTGGGACATAGTGCAGCGTGACCCTTCCACTGTAGAGACGGGGCACGGAGACACACAGGACTGGCTCAGGGGCCGGGCACGCTGCAACAAGACTGTAAACATGAGGCTGTGCTGGAGAAACCTCGAACCCTCCCTGCGCGCCCTTCCGGGGGGAGCCGGGCATGGGGCGGGCCCGTCCCGCCTCACAGGGAGAGCCGGCACCACCCCTCAGCAAAGCAGAAGCAGAGCGCATGTGCTGCCTATGAAATATCGCAGATCCTGGGAGCCGGACTGCGAAAAAATTGCTTCGCATATGGACAGGGTAGTGAAGGAGAAGCTGTGATACAGAGGGGATTCACTGTAGTAACAAACCTGAGCATCAACATGCACACCCAGGGGACACTGACATTACTGGTCACACACACTGACAATAAGAAGGTGTTGACTTCAACAACACTTACTTACAGGCCATACTTAAAACACAAGCATGGACACCCAAGTGCCCTCCTGTTTCTGGGCTGGCAGAGACAGAAGGTCATTAGTGAAGAAAAACATACAACATTCTCTAGGTTGTCAAAAAACATATACACTTTTGAATCCCTTCTCTAGATCTCACCTTCCTTACCTGCATCATGGCTCCCCTACTTGCCAGCTCAGTCCAGTTTGATACTTGCTGCAAATGTGCAACACTCATCTCTCATGTACTCCATTTTTGCAAGTTCTGGGTATACCATCATGGACTTTGCCTGCCTAGTACCCTGAACTGCACCTCAGGCCTTGCTACTCACTCTCTAGTTGAATTTGACGTTTGCGAACAGATGATACATGTACATTCCCACATTCACCAGGATGGCAGAAGATATAGACACCTGTCCCACAGCAGAGAGCAAGGCTGTGGCCCACAGCCCCATTACAGCCACCAACACTGAGCTCTTCACTTACAACTGGTCCTCTCAGTGGCTGTTTTCAAGAACACACTGTTTCCCATCTCAGTGGCTGGAAGTTTCTTGTACAGACTTCAGGCCAGTGGCACAACTACCCCTATTCTGAAACTGGCACCCAATCCACTCATACTGGTCCCTCTGTTAACTGGCATTCTGGGCACAAGGTCTTCACT
This sequence comes from Pitta sordida, assembly GCA_013390025.1. Classification (NCBI taxonomy): domain Eukaryota; kingdom Metazoa; phylum Chordata; class Aves; order Passeriformes; family Pittidae; genus Pitta; species Pitta sordida. The sequence continues at coordinate 4,806 of WEKX01017794.1, forward strand.
CTCTCCAATAGCTGGCACCACCGACCAGGGGTACCCACACCCCTAGTCTGACGCCAGCAGCAGGTACCAAGTTCTGCTCACAGATTCAGAGCTCACCAGTAACTGACACTCAGTCTTTGCAACACACATAAACACAGGATAAAGAGTGAGATTACACAGGTAGGTAAGAAAATATTTAATAAGAAAATATGAAATAATAAGACAGATGTGACCAGGTGCAGGGCTCAATCAGACCAACGTACTGACTAGCCCAGTTTTACATGCCTCACTTATCGCACTGTATTTGTCCTTCAGGTTTTTGTATCTGTATGTTCTTTTTTATGGCTTCTTCCTTTTCTTCTTTACCCTTGCTTCATTGAAAAAGGTCAGATAACCTTGAAGGAGCAGACACTCTACTTCCATATACCTTTGCAATATATATAATTCATATCAGAAGCATTTTTTTACTGTGCCTCATTATTTCATATATATGGATACTTAAAAAAATATATAATCTGAGAGAGATTTTTTATCTGCAACTGAAGTACATCTATCTGTGGGATAGAAGTCTGTCACTGGTTGTTTTTTAACCAGGCTTATACACACAAAGCATTTTTTCTTTTAATAGCAATGGAGCTATTTTTCATACAATTGAAATTGGAAAGATTTAGCTAAATTTCAGAACTTAAATTTGCCTGTAGATACACAAACAGCAATCTCTGCCAGAAAGTAATATGTATATAACCTATAGTTCTATGGCTTGGATCATGTTACTATTTCACTGTCTTAGCATTTCTTACGTTGTCAGTCTATCAGAATTGGCAAATGTGTATGGAGAAACAATGTTTCAAGCTGAATTCCATGGACTGCATTGTGCTGTGTAACATATGCATTTCCAACTGGTTACTTTATTTTCTGTGGTTATCATTGTAAGGTATACATTCTTTATTTTCCCCTCATGGTTTTGATGGTGGCTTTTGTTTACTGACAATGTTTTTCAGGTGTCCATTTGCAATTCGTGAATTTCTCAACAGAGACCATACATGACTACTTAGAAGTTAGGAGTGGACCTACAGAAACTAGCACTGTTATTGGGCGACTAAGTGGCCCTCAGCTACCTGCCTCTCTGTTCAGCACGACTCATGAAACCAGCTTATATTTTCACAGTGATTACTCACAGAACAAACAAGGATTTCATATTGTATATCAAGGTGAGATTTAGACATTCTTATGTGAGAACAAGGCGGCTGTTGAAGATTTTACGGCATTTGGGAATTCCTAAAAAATAAACATGAAGCAAAAGATTTTGTGTGTTTCAGCCCAAAGTGTCACGCGTTGTGATCAAACAGAAGAATGCATAACATTAAGATGAAAAAGGAAAAATATTTTATGCTTATTATTATATAGTTCGTACTCTCTTTAAGGAGGTCAAATGTCAGCAAACATATAATTGCAAATCTGGAGTTTGGCATGTTAATTTACATTGCATGCCTTTACAAAGTAAGCCTCTCCATTTGATGTTTGCAAGTGTATGAGAATTTTGTTCTGGAAGGGAAAAATTGAAATGCTGTTTTAGAGTACTGAGTTGGTGTAGGCTAGTGGAAATTAATGACAAATCAAAAATCTCCAAATCTATTTTATTTCCTACTTCTCAATTTCACTGAAAGACCCTTCTTCTATTGTACCCAAGTAGGTCATGCTGAGCTAGTGAAGACTGCAAGATCATGATTCTATTTATAGAGTTGCATATTCATGTAAAAGGGATTAGATCACCACTGTTCACAGAAGAAGGTCAAATGTTTACTTTAAACTAGACCTACTTTCATCATATGGATAACACCAAGGAATGTTTTAAAGATTTTTACTTTAGAGCAGTCTTTTATTACTCTTTTAATAGTAACAAGTCCAAATGGGAACTCTGTAACGTTCTGGAAGTAAGACACTGTAAAAAGCATTAGCTTTTACAGATAAAGCCAAATTATGATTAAGAATACTCCTAAAAGCTTATACTATTACTGCACTTAATAGGAATCTTTTTGAGATGCTATCATTTATCAAAGAATTTAAAAATTCCTGGCTGTGTTTCAGTCACATAAAAGAGAACTACTTTCAAACCCATCAATCTGGGATATTCTGATACTGCAGACTGTAAAAATCTTATTTGTCCTCAGTTCTGTAATAAGAAGCCAATGCTTCAAATCTTCTTGGAAAAGATCCCCAAGACATGCAAGAGAGGCTTGATTTCAAATCGTATTTGTTCACTTTAAAATCTTTGATATCCATAATTCACTGTAGAGCTTCTTAGCTCTTCTGAATTAAACAAATAAAACCAAATAAAATTATAGACATGTTTATTTTTCCTTTCTCTTAAACAAAAAGAACCCCTTAAAATTCGTTTTGGATCAGAGAAACATTTTATCTAGCTTGTATGATATCTTCAAATGGCAAAAAGAAGTGTTATGTAGCAGCATAGAGGCCTTGCTACTTTCGCTCCACTTCTCCAATTTTAGGATCAATAATTTATTTGATTATCACCATTGTGGAACTTAAGATATATAGGATGTCCTGGACTATTAATATTTTTGTAATTAAAAGTTTTATTTTTGAGCTAAGTAGAATTTGCATTTTATTTATTTTTCACCCCATTATTATTACTTATTTCAGCATATCAGCTGCAGAGTTGTCCTGATCCTCGACCATTTCGGAATGGTTTTGTTATTGGAAATGATTTTATTGTGGGGCAAACTATTTCATTTGAGTGTTTTCCTGGCTACACATTAATTGGAAATTCAGCTCTGACTTGTCTTCATGGAATCAGCCGCAATTGGAATCATCCTCTCCCCAGATGTGAAGGTATGTTACAGTTAACCTATGAAACTTTCATTATTAGAAAGTCTTCCAAAGGACTGTTAACTGAAGTAGTTTCAGCTTTGCAGTTTATAGCGACCTGTATTTTTATATCGTGGTCTTTGTACAAGAAGTATTTTGCACATTAAATTTTAGCGAAGAAGCTGAAAAGTTACATGGAAATATGAAATCTCTGAAAACTTAACTGAGGTAATATAATAATATTACTTTTGGAAGGTTAGGCTGAAAGTCTGGAATATAGAGACCCATGCTGCTTTCAATCTAGGCGATGCAACACAGTAAAAGGTCTAGACTGATTCAAGGGACAAAGGACTCAAAAATTGAATTTACTAATTCTGTCCACTTGCGTGCTGTCTTATCAATTAGAAAGAAGTGTCAAAAGTGGCAGAAAGTGCAATTGTCCTCCAGTCAGTGCTGTGTGAAATTCTTTGTATATAATTTTTTCTGAATGAGGTGGGAGTTTTTTAAATTACATTTTTATTACATAAAATTACTTTCCTTTTCACTGTTATGTTTGCAACAGGTAAGCAGATTCAAGGAACTGTGACTTGCGCATAGCTTACATTTTAAGGAGACAGAATTAATGTATATGATGATTCTCTAGAATTGTTTATCTTATCCCTAGCTATGCTGTCAGGAACTGTATCTAAGCAGCAGGCCAAAGAAGCTGAGTCATGTAGTGTCATCAGGGCCTAAAACAGAAAAAGGACTTCAGTGTTGTATTCTGAACTGCCTACCCAAATGTAGGTACTTAAATGAGTAGCCTCATTACTCAAAATTCCTTATGCCAGTGAGCCACAGGGATTTCTAGGTGATGTGGTAGCTAAATTGAGACCCAGCTGGTACTGAATTCAGAAGGGGAAGCCTCATCATATAAAAGAGAGATGATATGTGCACTGTTTTTGAAATGAGATGAAGTTAATTCATTACAATTAAGTTTTAACACCCATTTTCTGGATCCTGTGGGAATAGTAATGATTCATGTCTTAATAGCAAAACACTTGGCTTTTCACTGTTACTTAGTTCTAGCTGTATTTTCTGGGCCTCAAAATTAAAATAAATAATTTACGGAATAAAGTGATTGAACTACCTTATTGGAACCAAGAATCAAATCAGTAAATTTGAAGATGTCCAAAGCATGTTGCAGTTCTGAGTATCAATTTTGATGAAATTCCTGAACAGTGGCTGAATGTCTTTTGTTTCTACTTAATGTGATATGAAAATATGAAGATAAAAAAGTCAACTAAATTAATAATAGATATTTAAAATATGTAGTATGCAGCACAATTACAGACTTTCATCACTGTTCAGCTCCTAGAAAAATATTTTAAATTATATGAGGTTTTGTGCAGATATTTACTATGGTATTTTTAGTGAAGGGTTTGTGACATTTTTATATGCTACAGATGTTTTTGAATTTTTTCTTTATAGTTGAAGGATAAAGACAATTATCTTCTAGATTATAAAATATAAAGACAGTTATCTTCTAGTTTTACTTGGTTTGATTTGAGATGAAGGCCTTGTATTGAAGAGAATTAAACTGAAGCGGTTTTTTTTGTAAATTCCTAGTGCCAGAAATATATGGCATGTTTAAAATTTATATTTGCTTTAATGTCTTTATTGTAAAGCAAGATATACCAAGTCAGGTTTAATTCTTCATATTTTTAAGCAGACAATCTGAATCTAATGAATAATTAATAAAATTAATAAAATAAACTTGTTTTCTCTTTAAACAGTTTTCTTCTTGCATCCTTATGCACCTAATTAGTATTTCTTTAACCTGTGCTTAACATCATCTAAAACTCTCTGATCCTTCTTAATTCATCTCCCTTGCTTTCATCTGTTTGGATTCTGTTCCCTCTTTTTTCCAAGAAATCTCATTGCCTAACAGTCGTCAGACCATGTCTTCAGTCCCCTGAGACACGACTGCAAAATCCTTTCTGCCTACACTGTTCAAACCCCCTTGAGACTTTGAAGCTAAAAGCTGAAAAAAAGCAATATGCCAGCTGTTGTATCTGAATGGATGAAGTGTGAATATGAAAGTCTCCTTACCCTAGAGTTCAGCACCATATACAGTCAACGCGTTCTACTTCACGGTTTCCTAATTGTGGTTTCACCTCTTTGGGGTATGATTTTTCCATGATTGGGAAGGTCTATTTTGCAGGGCACTTGCGACTGCACCTGCGTGAACTGACAGTCATAAGTATTCAAAGCAGACAGTCATGAATATAAAAATTAACCCCCACGGACTATGAGTGCACTGTTCTGCCTGTGCTGCACCCACCCCGCTCCACTCTGCTTGGAGCCGGGCAGTTACAGCAGTTCTGCTGGCACTGTGCCAGCATTGTGCCCACCCTGTCCTGCTCTGCTTAGAGCAAGGTGGCTGTGGTAGATCTCTCCACTCCGCACCCATGCCGCATCCACCCTGTCTCGCTCCGCTTGGAGCAAGTGGGCTGCAGAAGTTCCGTGCCCGTGCTGCACCTGCCCCGACTTGTTCCACTCCGAGCAAGGCAACTGCGGCAGGTCCCCTGGCACCACGCCTTCCCTGCCTTGCTCAGAGCGAAGAGTCTGCCATCTGCCTGCAGCTGCCGGGGATGATTTGCACAGTTATGAAAGATTTACACACTCTCAAGTTAGACACGCTGTCCGAGATTTTCTCAAGGTAGATGTAGTGTCCAAGACCAGACACCACGTCTACCCTGAGTATGGCGAGACCAAGTCTACCCACCTGCAGAGACAATGGGATAGTGCCAGCTTCCCTGGCCAAGTGGAAAAGGGTTTTTTTTCGGGTGCTGTCTGGCTGCAGGCACCAGGAAGAGCCCTCACAAACAGTGACACACAGCGGGGTGGTGCCAAAACAGTGCTGTAGTGCATCGAGGCTGAGGGGGGTAGTGTGAGGGGGCAGGCCAAATTTTTGCGTTAATGAGCTGTGTATCAACACAGATGGAGGGCTTCACGGGGGAGAAGGACCAGAACCGTGATAAAAGAGAGTTGATGACATATATGTATATAAACTACAGCACATTTTAGCTAAATACGCTATGCCCCCAGAAGGAGTAGGGGGTCAGTTCCAGGCAGGTCCCATGAGTTATGAAGTCTGTGAAGATACCAAACCCATGAATATTCAATTACCCCCTGCCTGTAGCTACATGCCCTCCACTTATGAAGTCTGGAGGGCAGTCCTTGGAGAGCGGCTCACACTATAGCACCCCATTAAAGCAGAAGAAGTGTTTTTTGGTACTTCCTGGCCGCGGAATCCAGGATCCGGGATGTTCTGCACATGTGCGCAGTCACACAACTTGGTGAAAATCCAACCGCGATTAATTGAATACGCGAATATGCGAACCATGAATATGTGGGGGTTCTCTGTACAAAAAATGCATAACTACTAAATATAAAAATTGTATTTCTAACAGCCAGTTTTCTGGTTTGAGATTTTAAAATATATTGTAGGGAATCTTGGTTGCCCTACCATGCATGTTTTGGTGTGGAGTAGGCAAAATAAATATATGCAAAATAAAGGCAATTATAGAGTTTTAAGTTTTGCTCACTTTTCCAGACCTAGGCTTCTATAACATCATTTCTCTTCTATAATAACAGGGTGATGTCATACTCAACATGCATCTGAAACCTCAGTGGAGAAAATCGTATAATTTGGACTAAGAGTTTTTCCGAATACGTATTTTAGAAGGTCCAGAATTTGTATGGTCACTCTTGTATGGTGTCTAAAATTAGTCCACTTCAATGTGAACTACAGAGAGGAGTTTTTGTGTGTCAGAATTTGTTGCCATAAATGCAAAAGTGCTATTCATACTTTTGGATACAAAATTCCCCTCTAATTTTCACCCAACCATCAATCAAGCATATGTCTTCTCTAATGTGTTACTCTTGGTAGGCTTCTTGTGATGATAAATGAAATCCATTACTGTGATTCACAACTATTTTTAACTGGCATTTATATAACCCCCCAACAAAGCAGTTTGCAGTTTTACAAATCATTTTACCCAATATCTAAATATTGCTTTAGTTCCAGTTCTGATAGTATTTATGACATGAGACTTATTAATTTTTTTTTAACTTTTATGTTTTACCAATAATGTCAAAATACACTTCTGACTCTTTGCACAAAGCTTGATAAAATCTGTTCTCTTTACACAAAAATGATCTTATGCAATGTCATTATACTGTACTAAATGTGTTTAAAAGTATGATCTAAGAATGTGAAAAGCATTTAAAAGAAATATCTTTTTTATAGCTCTCTGTGGAGGAAATATAACTGCAATGAATGGCACCATATACTCTCCAGGATACCCAGATGAGTATCCAAACTTTCAAGACTGCTTCTGGCTTGTAAGAGTACCACCTGGGAATGGAATCTACATCAATTTCACAGTTCTTCAAACAGAGCCAATATATGATTTCATAACTGTCTGGTAAGAAGACACTTCTGGCATTTATTTAATCTTCATGTGACACTATGCAACAAGTCATGAATTTAAAAGAATATATTTGTGACTTACTCTCTGAAAGTGGTGTTCTCTATAGGGGAAATGACTGAGTTGAACCAATTGGTGTTTTCCAATAGACGATCCTCTCTAGGTGGCACTGGAAGAGAATTCAAAAACAATCATAGTGTTCCTCAGTTTCTTGACAAAGAAGAGCAGACAGAAGTATACTATGACAGTTCATCAACAAACAAGAGATATAATACCTAAGAAAGAAGTCATAATAAGAAATTGCATTATATTATTGTTTTAGAGTGTTGGTACTAGAAACTACAACAACACTGTCTTCATTTCTTCCAAGCTGGCTTCTTAAGAGTACATAAAAGAAGAGATTCTATTCGTATATGTCTGTGACAAAAAGCATTGATCTAACAATAGCCGTACACAAATTATATTCTCTATATACCTTAGCCAGTGCCTATCATGGCTCTGCAGAATAATTCATCACCCTCATCAGCAGCCTATCACATTAATCTATCCAACACATATCTCAAGACATTTCATGGCTTTAGGCCTCATTCCTATACATGTGTAAAAATTATATTACGTGACAGGATGTTTTTATAATTTTATACCTAATGACACTTATGGTATATTAATTGTCTACAGAACTGACCAAAAATTTTTACAGCAGTTTCCATTGGAAAAAAAATTAATTTTGTTCACAATTCAAATGCTTCAAAGTGTACAATTTGCTTGATAAAACAGAGGGGGAAAGAATAATGCATCAGAATTTGGACAAACGTATAATGAAAAAATTTCAAAATAAAAAGTATCCATATTTTTAGTTAAAATAACAACTGAAGAATTTAACTTTTAATTTAACTTCTGTTATTTAATGTTTGTCAATTTTGATCTGGAAGGAAGAAAGTACGAACATTTAATGCCCTTGTATTATGATTCTTCCCTCTGAACAGTTTCACTATTGCTTTGTACTAGCTTTGGTCTAAGTTTTCTATTGAAATGAGTATTTCATTCTTCCATAACATAGCAATGATCTTACCAGCTGTACATGTTTTGTCTAAATAATAATAAATAATGCAAAATAATATCAGTAAATGCATGTGAAGAAGAACTTAATCACAGAATCACAGAATCACAGAAAATTATGAGTTGGAAGGGACCCACAAGGATCATCTAGTCCAACTCACCATCTAATACCCATACAGCGACCGAGGGCACATCCCAGAGCGTAATACCAACCTAGATGCCTCACAGTCTAGCAGGCCACTCCGAGCCGGAAGGGGCCCAGGGTCATCCAGCCCTACACCCCCTAGTTAGACCATGGCACTAAGCTCCTCGTCCAGTCTTCTCTTGAACACTTCCAGGGATGGCGACTCCACCACCTCCCTGGGCAGCCCATTCCAATACGCAATTACTCTCTTTAATAAATTAATAAATTGCGTGTCATACTCAGTTTGGTTAAAACTACTAACAATTATATGAATATTTACCTGAGTCAAAGAGAAACAACCACTTATATAAAATTCATGGCACATATTTCTCAGCAACAAATTCATAAAAAGAACATTTAAATTAATTCTTATCCATCAATATATACTGTATAGTCTACATTATAGCATTAAAACATTTAATTGTAAGGGGAGGAAATCACGTTAAAAAATGCCAATCATTGTAAATAAAATATGCATTTATAAATGTCCACAGGCAGTTCTCAAGTTCAATTTTTTGATTTTACTTTTTATCAAAGCCAATATTCATTCATGCCTTTTAAAATTATTCTGCTAATTACTTATATTACAACTATTAATCTCTTAATTTTCCTAGAAATGACAAAATTCAAAGTACTGGGGGACATGAACTGTATTAGGTTTATTTATTTTCTAATAGCTACATTTGAAAGTATAAATACACAAACGTGATCACAGGTTGTGGTAAGAGATGAAATACAATCTTAAATTCAACAATTTTGAGTTTGCTGCAGTTTTTATTTGAAAACAAGAACATTACTTTCAAAAGATGGTTGAATTAGGATCTAGTCCACATACAGGATTTGAAAAGGCCTTCACCCGTCACGTCTATTTTATCCACTTTTAGTTGTTTCATGCCTTTTAGAGTAATCCAGAACAAATTTATTACAGTCTGTTAAAAATTGGAGAAATTATATTGCATATTTGGACAAAAAAAATTACGTTTGTTTTTCTTAGGGATGGACCAGACCAAACCTCTCCCCAGATTGGACAGTTTAGTGGCAACACTGCATTGGAATCAGTCTATAGCACTTCCAATCAGATTCTGATCAAGTTTCACAGTGACTTTACTACCAGTGGCTTCTTTGTACTTAGTTATCATGGTAAGTGTGACAAATTGCACTGTTTCACTGTCTATACTGATCACTTCAGGAGGACAACTTATGAAAAAATAATTTATTTTCCTCAGAAGAGTTGCTATTATTAATATGAATAATGACTACTAGGGTGATACAAGTATAGAAAAGGCTAATATAAATGATAAAAATAAACTATTTTCTTGACCAGATATCAAATTTACTGGTAGTCAAGGAAAAAAAAAATCAACACCATAATAAATGATGAACAAAGAATGTGACATCAAGAACCTAAAGTTCAAGGTGTTCATCTTCTTACTGCTTACACTGCTTCTAAACATTCTTTGAAATCTAAATGTTTTTGGAGGACATTAAGTTTCTCTTAGATATTTGAATATATTTGAATATTTTAAAAAAACGTACTGTTTTTGTAGTGATGCCTTAAAATGCTAATGATAGTGAACTATATTGTGTAGATAACAATCTACCCTTGAATTAAATGCTGACTTAATGAAAATTGAATAATGCACTAAATTCTGCCTCTTCGTAATCATTCAAACCATCTATGGCCAAGTGTCTTTTGAATTCTTGCAGTCACAAGGATACAGATCCACAAGTAAGGATGGGTTTAGGTGCTCTGTGGGTGCCTGTTGAATTGTCTATTTTAGAAAGCATGGACAGGCTATAATCTGCTTTCTTGATCCTGAACAAATTTTGAGATTAGAAGACTCTCTTTTGACTTAGTTTTTGACTTTAGACCATGGTGAATACAGATAAACAGAATTAATGAGAAGAACAAAATGGAATTTTGAATTGATTAATATGTATATAAATTGGTATTTATTGATACCAATTAATATATCAGTATATGACCAAAATTATGTAACAATGTTAATAGAATAATAAAAATCATTCAGATCAGGAAAGAGCTTTAAAATCATCAAATCCAACTATAAACCCAACAGTCTCAAGCTCATCACTAAACCAGGTAAATACCTCCAGGGACAGTGACCAACATTTCCCTGGGGCTCCTTGTTCTAGTGTTGGCAATCCCTTTTGGTCAATCAATTTTTCCCAATATCCAATCTAAACCTCACATGGAGCAACTTGAGGCTTTTTCTTCTCATCTAATCACTTACTAGTAATAAACTGTCTCTAAGGAACTTACCTTCTTTTACTGCTTCCTTTTGTTGTGAAAATTGTAATTCCACAGGGTGTGGGCCATAATGTGTAATAAAGATGAAAACTGACTGGCACAAAAACTACTCATGAAGAAACTTAAAACAATCCTTGGATCTATGTTGTCAAGATAAAAAAAAAAAAATCTCAATATCTTTGAATCTATGATCCTTCTTATCAGCTACACAAAATTTATAGCAGTAAAGGCAAGGCAGTGAGAGGAGTCAAATTTATTTAAAATAGATAAGTTGGGGATTAAAATTAATAATACTGGTACCCTCAGATGAGAGACATTTGAGAGAAATTATGCACTTTTTTATTGATTTTATTTTAATTATGTTGATGATTTTTGTTATTAATCTTTTTGAGGTGCAAATAGCACAGGTGCTTCATGTTTACTTGTTGTGGTTTGCTTTAAATTGCTTTACCCTAATGCCTCACTGATTTAAGTAGATTGTCATTATATGATCAACACAAAGGAGCGTAATAGGAAGATGACAAATGTTAATGACTCAGTAGTAACCAAAGGTCTTACCTGGTTACAGTATAAATTTTGTGACTGACAAAAGTTTGACCAATTAGATTACTAAAGGATCCAATCACAGGAAGCAATTAAAAATGTGTATAATTAAAGCTGAACTGTCATCTGCCGTAAGTAGATGATGTTTCCATACTAAAAGGAAATTCTATAAAGCAATGGAATTTTGTCTGAGGCCCATCCTCATAACTCACTTAAAAGAAAAAATAAATCTGTATAATTTCTGCATACTCTTCCTACCTGTCTTTGTATTTATTTCACCTATTTTTTTTTTTTTTGCTTGGCTGTTGCATCATGTATTAAATATCATAATTTTTTTTTATGTCAGACTTTAAACAAGAATTTTGAAAGCGGGATTATTCTCTGTCCCTATCTGTAGGTGATACATACTCCACAGCTATTCATTTTCTGGGAAACTCACATGCAAAATGCTTCTGTCCATTAGTTGTGCCTTCTCTGAGTAGGAGAATCCTTGAAATTCCAAAACTTGTATTTATTACAATGTTTCAGAAGTAGAAGAATTCTTAATAGTAAAATTGTATTGTAAAAAACCAACCCCCAAAACAATGATTTCACAACTCAAAAAATATTTGGTTTTTTGAGTGACATCACTCAAATTAGAAAATTGGGAACCCCTTCTTAGCTGCTTAGGGTATTTATGAAGAGAGCTTGGTCACTAAAATAAATAACTAATTAAGAACACAGACACAAATTCCAATGTTTTCATTTCCTTTCTTTTGATTCTTGTGACTTTTTTCATGTTAATATGGGGTTTAAATCAGTTTGCATGGCTATCTTAACTGTGTTTGAGAATGTCAACTCTGCTTTTTCCCTGCTTATAGCGTATCAGCTCCGGGTCTGCCAGCCTCCAGCAAATATACCAAATGCAGAAATTCTAACTGAGGATGATGAATTTGAAATAGGTAATATAAGAGAAAATACAACAAACACTTGTTTCAAAAATAAGCTTGTTGTGTACAGGATGTTTTCCAGAATGAAAATAGTGTTTGTAATATATTAGATTTTCATATATACATTTTTTAAGAAGTCATTCATCTTCTCTGTATCTTCTGAATCCCATCTATATTTCAGAAATTACATATGAGTAATACAGTAACTCTTTGTAATTGACTTTATTTTAAATTTTTCATACTCTTATATATAAAACATTTTATAACACCTAAAGAAAAAAAAATGTAAGAGAACATATAGACAATGGTATATTCTGTACCAGAATTTAAGTTCTGTGACCTGAAGTGTAAAATCAAACTTGTGAAAATTATGGGGATATGATATTTTGACTTTCTGAGATATGTTACTAATGTTACTTAGTCACTTATATTTCAAAGAACTTTGTTTTGTATGATCAGATGTCAGATGTCCGATCAGCTAGTTTTACTCACATGATGACAAAGAAAAATAAATCTATTTTTAGGATATACCAATATTTGATTAATTATATAGGTAACAAAGAGAAAATATTTTTCCTTTTTTCTCTGTAATCTGGATCAAAGACAACTGCCGGGATATACAATTTATATTATACAATTTATATACACAATTACTTTTATAGGTAGGTAAAACTGTATGAATTATTGATTTCCTAACTAAATTAGATATCATAAACTAAATCTAGTTCCTATTTCATTTTTCCCCCTCAGGTTTGTATGAGTTACTGACTTGATCAAACATTTTTATTTAGTTACATAATGGTTATTGTATAAATTATATTGTGTAAAGCTGTGTGGACATGTGGTTCACACAGCATCAGTCAAACTTAGACGAATTAGTAAAGTAAAAACGACAAATATTGTGAAAGACAGTGATAGATGCAGCACAGTGTGCAACATAAAGCTCTTTTACCACATTTCTCAGAGTAATCAAAGTTGTTTATGCCAGAGGTCATTTAACCCATTGTATATGGTGGCAAGAAACTTCATTAATCAATAATGTTTTCAAAGCTAAAAGTATCAGTTAATTGCTGTTTAATGGGGGGATTTGTTTGTGTTTTGTTTTTCTAAACAGGAGACATAATAAGATACCAATGTCAACCAGGCTTTACACTGGTTGGTAATGAGATTCTGACGTGCCGACTAGGTGAGAGACTTCAGATGGATGGAGCACCACCTAGTTGTCAAGGTTTATTCTCCTTTTTATTTTCCCGTTGACAGTTCAGATGTATGGTGATTCCTCACACACTCTCCTCTGTCTTTTAATGAGATGGCATACTCAAACTACTTCAGACTTTTGATGCTATTCCCAGTATATCACTGTTGTGTTTCATGTATGTCAATTATTAATGGAAAATAATTAGTAGTCTTTTAATTAATCTCCCGAGCTTAAAGGAATGCAGCTCTTATTTGTGAAAATAATTTCAACTTTTTATTTTGTTTTTCCAGGAAGTCTAAATGTGATAAATAATGAGATTATTTCGCTTTATCTACAACAGAATAGTATGAAAATTTGTACAGATTTTATTTTTTTTAATGTTAATTAACATAATACAGATTTGGGTGAACAATTTAACAACATAATTTTTCAATGTAACTTTCAGTGGTTCCATTTTTATTCGATGTATTCTGAAAAGCATATTTTCTGTATGTGTGTGCATGCATGTGTTTTTTCATGTTTTCCTCTTATATTAAAAAATGCAGTTAAAAATATAATACCCTTTCATTGTTAAGGTCAAAACAAAATTACAGTCCTGCCAGCCACTAACTTCACAGTTCAAACCAGTCTTAATTAGGATGACATTTTTGTGATACACTAACATTTAATTTTCCCATAATTTTGAAGAAAATGTGAGAATTTTCTCTCATACCAAACTGATTATGAACTAATAAAAATAAACCTTAGAATTCTTTATTTACAAATTCATCTCTTTGACATCCCAGTGATAGATGTGTTTATTTTTTCTCACTAATTCTTCCATTTATTTCCAGAAAGATAAATAATGACCTACAATTATAAACATGTATGATACACAAAGTCTTCTCTAGAAAAAAAGACCAAAACAAAACACCATAGCCTCCTAAAAGTATAAATTATGTAAGGAACAGCCATTTTGTATTCTGGTAGTTCCTGTGATATTGCTTTGTGATCCTAAACTTAATATTCAAACATCTCCTGCAGGATTAAAGAGCAGTGATAATAAATGTATTTGATTTATATTTGAATGAGATGAAAAATACTGGTTTTTTTCTACCAATTAAATTTTTTGGTCTTCTCTCTTCTGGTAATTTTCATTCATTAATGTAATCTATAAAAGACTCATGATGAAAAATTTATTTGGCAATAGTAAATTAATTCTACATAACTCTACTAGTTCTAAAAGTATTCTAAAGTATTCTGAATATTTCTTAGTAATTTTTAAAGTTCTAAACTGGTGTACAATATAGATGTTAGGTAATTAAACATTGGCATATTAGTTTTTAGAACTTAATTGTTACTCTAAACTCCACCTGAGTTTTCATCTGAGAGCTAAATAAATAGTTGTCTTATAAATATATCCTTTTTTTAATTCTTGAAAAACAGGAGGAATCTGACATTACAGTTGAATAAACTGTTTTCCCCTGATTTTATGCACAAAAATGTGAAAAACTCAAAATCATTCACAGCAGTAAGCCTAGTTCTTAAAAATGCAAAGTAATATTGAAACGTAATCTTCATAAGTAGTTTAACACTCATAATTTCTGAAAATCCATACACTTATTTAGGTACAATTCTGTCTAGAAATAGGTTCCAACACCTCAATTTAAATTAAAATCCTAACTTGGCAGACTAAGAGTATTTAATAGGTAGAAAATTATGGTAACATCCCGGGACTGCTTTGAATGTTAAAATGATGTAATATTAGATAGGGCAAAGAGAGACATATGTGCTGATCCCGAGGCATTCTGTCAGCATATATTGCTGAAGGCATATTTGTATTCAGTGCAAGACCCAAGACAAAAACTCAGGAATTATGACTTCAGTTACCACAGTTAATCTTTTATCTGTCTGATATAAAAACCAAACACTGGATGCAAAACTAAATATTGAATCATAATTTCTATCTAAAGCACAATAAAATTGATATACTTTTTAGTTAGAGAATGAAAAGGAAAAATGCCAAGGAATCAGTTAAATTGTGTGTGTAAATGACCAGTCAAACGGACAACCTAGAATAAGCAGCTGCAAAATTTTCATTTGCATTAATTTATATTATGTATAAGTTTGAAGATATAAGTAAGATTTCTCTGTTCAGTAGAAAGAAAATAGAAAGCTTTCTAGAGGCAGCAAAATTACATGCCTAAAATTTCTGTCTTTTATGCTTTTAACACAGTAATTACTCATTAATTTGTGGTTCACCATTCGCAGGCTCAATACATGGCGAATTTTTTTTCCACGAAGACGTTTTCCCACTTTTTTACCTGTTTTTGGTTTTCTGGGTCTTGTGATTAGTGGACATTCACACATGCGTAGCACATGCCTCTCCCGCAGGGAGAGGGTGCTGCCAGTAGGCACCACTTGCTCTCTTAGGTTGCTTGATTATAAGAGGGTTGGAATGATTAATAAAATGATGGGGAAGCTTTATAATACTGTCTCAACAGTTTATTAAGCAAGCCCCTGTGCAGGGCCCAGGGCTGACCGCAGGGCAGTGGTGGCCACTGGTGGTAGCCACGGTGTCAGGCTCTTTTCCTTTAGCTACGATGGCTAGGATACATCCACCAGTTTTGGCCACAGGAGTGGCAGCAGTGGCAGCAACATTTTTTTTTCTTTCTGCTACAATAGCTAGGATGCGTCTGCCAGTCCGGGCCACGGAGGTGGCAACAGCTAGGGCAGTGTGCTTTTTCCTTTAGCTGCAGAGGCTCAGATAGATTTGCCAGTTCCAGCCATGGAAGCAGCAGTGGCAGACCTCCCTGGAGGAGCACCATCTCCACGGGGATGGTGGGGTGCCCCCACTGGACTGCTACCTCCCCCGCCGCACTAAGAGAGAGCACAGGTAAACAGGAGCCTCCCTCCAGTGTATTGACAGTGGGAACACATCTCACTGCTCCCCCATCCTAGCACATAACACAGGGAGGGGTGGGGAGTGCCTCCTGGTGCTCGTCGGCACTGAGGGGGTACGGCAGTGAGCAGGTGGCATTTACTTATGTATATTTTGCTATATTGTAGGTTTCAGTTATCACAACATCTTTCTGAAACCGACACCCCATGAGACTCAAGAGATTACTAGATATCACAGTAGTTTATGGATAATCTACCATACTTAATTGTGCAAGCTATAATATTCACTTTCAAGGAGAACATAGTTCTTCTGTTGGTTCATAAATGTATTAGTTTACTAATTCTTTTCACCAGTTAGGTCATACATTTGTTGTTAGACTTCATAGTGTTAATTCCTGGTTTCCTTAACTTTGTTCATATGCTACATGATTTAGCTGGTGCAAAGTGACTTTTGTTCAATTTTTCTTTTATTTTTGACTTGAAATAAATTGATTCCTGCATTCAACATTAATTCATATAGTGAATCTGAAGAATGCAGCTGAGCAGGATTTAAGTAACAATATTTTACTTTTAAATCTATTGCATTACAGTAAAGGGATACTAGACTAAAGATGTATTCCTGAAAGAAAATGTTGAAGCAAATATGTTTAACATATGTTTGGTGATATTAATTGTTACAGATAAATTTACATCACATTTATTACTATTTTTTCTATTTTTCTCTGGTGAGTATCAGTTGGATGAACATTTCTTAAAATTCTTGAAGATTTCCTTCTTGAGATGAGAAAATGCTCTATTCCACAAGCTTATTCCAATGCCTATCATGTTATTTTGTTACAATATTTTTCTTACACAACATTTAGTGGATTTTTATTTTCCTTTAAATTAGTTTCTACTTTCAGGATAAAATAAAAACTTCAGATTAAGAAGATTTAAACTCTATTTTGAATCATAATTAGGGGACCCTGAAAAAATTCTCTAATGATGACTCCTTACTATAGATCATATACATTTTTTCTTATTCATAAAAATCTTTGCTACATGATTCCCAAAATAAATCTGTTTTACAGGAATAATCTTTAAACTGTGTATAAAATTCCTGAGGGATGTTTAGCTTAAGATCCTGAAATTGAAGACAGTTTGCAAAGAGAATAATATGGAGATGGCAAAACTACCTGTAAATAAATGACCCAGACTACTATTATGATCTTCCTGCCATGCAGTTTTCTTTATACATATATGTATATGTATGTGTGTATGTATGTATGTATGTACATATAAAAGTGAGAGAATGAATTCGTTCATTTGCTTTAGATATGTGTCACAACTGGCACAGCACTGTACTTTGACAGCTGGATTCCAGCCATATGAATTTTCTCAGGTGGTGTGGAAATGTTATATCCAGTCTCTCCTTGAAAACAAACACAGGACATGAAAAAACAACTTCCTAAATTTAGCAATAAGATGCTAATTTTTAGGGGAGAGATGAATACTCTTAAAATGTACAGGGAGATTCTTTTATCTTTTTCACGTTCAGGTTGAATGGGTTTGCAGGGAATTGGACTGAATGACCTTCAAGGATCCCTTTCCAGCCCAAACATTCTATAATTCTTATGAGGTTTTTTTCTGAAGATTATTATTCTTTTTCTCTCTCATCTCTGCTTTTCTCTGTTATCTCCACTTGTAGTCCAATAACTTTTTCAACATAATACCTGATTTTTGTATTTAACAAACCAATACTATTTTTAATGTTCTTGAGAAACCCAGGATCCTATAATTTTTCTTGTGTAAGTTTCAATGATTCAGAACGAACTCATTTTCATGTAAGAATTAGTTGTCAATGTAAAAACAGATTTCAAAGTTCCTGTTTAGCAGTGTTCCATTCTGAATATACTGTAGGCACTTGTTCGTACATCATGAAGCACTATTAGTTTTTGAAAAAAGTTCCAAGAACATGGTAATATCAACTATTTCTATCTAATGAGACTGTTATTCTATGTAGACCTAGCAAATCCAGATAATTAAAATTAAACCTCTTCAACATATTATCATTTTGCTCAATCTACGGAAATAAAATGAGTAATGCAGTTCTTTTAAACTCCAGAAAATCTTGCCAACCACATGAAACAGAAACAATGGGTTTTAGATTATTTGCCAATCTTTCTGTTTCACAGTGCTCTGTCCAGCCAATGAAATGCGTCTGGATTCAACAGGAGTAATACTGAGCCCTGGATATCCTGACAGCTACCCAAATCTCCAGATGTGTGCATGGACCATTACTGTGGAAAAGGGTTATAATATCAGCATGTTCTTCGAATTCTTCCAGACAGAAAAGGAATTTGATATACTTGAGGTGTTTGATGGTAACTATAAGATGCATAACTTTGGAAGATACTTTATCTACATAGTAATTGTATTTTTATACTGCATCTGTGTAATTACAGTTATACCCTCTCATTTGCGAGGAACGAGTCATGCCAGGGCTCTTGCAGAACGTCAAATTCACAAATGCGCTGGTCATTAATATGCATGCAGGCTATGCCCATTGCTCTACCCCCCTGCACTCCAGAACACTGCGGACACTTTTCCACTCCTCCTGATGGGCTCTCTCAGTACAGGGGAGAAAAGGGAAGTGTTTCTGAGCCCTCTCTGGCTCCAGAGATGCCCCCGAGAATCCCTGGGCTTCTCTTTGACAATGCTGCCGCTTCTGTAGCCAGGGCCAGGCTGCTGCAATCACGTGTGCTCACAGCCCAAACCCCACGCCGCTGCTCCACCCCCAGCCCCCTCCTCCCCAACCCTGCTGCTCGTGCCTGCCACATCCCAGCCCCACGTCGCATCCCAGCCGTGCATGACACAGGCGGGCTGCAGCTGCGACAGCTGAGTGAGTACGTCCCACTGGCTGCCGCAGCCAGCCCCACTTTCCTGGGTCACTTCCCTTCCCCGCCTGTAGCCATGGAAACAGTAACATGCGCCTGGGGTGGGAGGGTCAGTTCCCCAGCTGCGCTTAGAGTAACAGGAGACAGTGTGACTACTGGCCCTCCCTGCAGGGAGGGCTAGCTCCACCCCACAGGGAGCACCGGCATCACCCCTTGGCGCAGAGGCACTGCACATGTATCGGCCAGGGAAACTCGCAAATGGCTGAAGAATATTGTGAGAAATTTTCCTCACAAATCAATGAGGTAGCAATAGAGGGGTCACAATGCAGCGGGGATATACTGAACTATTGTTTATGTATATCATAATTTTTCAGAATAAAAAGTCTTATCAATTATTTTGAATCATTGTGCTCAAAAGAACTGTTGGATTACTGTGTTTTAAAATTGTAGTGCATATTTTATATTTAGAAATAACTTTAGTTTTGTGCAAATATATACCTTCTAGGGTATAACGTAATATTTTCTTCTATTTTTAATTAAAATTAATTTGCCCTTTTCTTAGTGGAGGATATATACATAATTTATTGTAAGTCCTTTTTTCTTTTTTTTTTTTTTTCTTCCTTTGTACCAAGGACCAAATAGTCACAGCCCATTGCTCATATCTCTCAGTGGGGACTATTCATCTTCTCTAAATATAACCAGCAATGGTCATGAAGTTTTTCTCCGCTGGTCAGCAGATCATGGAACCAATAAAAAAGGTTTCAGGATAAGATATATAGGTATGTAATTGTAGCTTTCCATAATGTGTATATAATTTCAATATGGAACATTTGTTTATGTGAAAAAGGTAATATAATCTATGTTATATATATATATAAACCATATTATTTCATTAACCAAACTGAAAGGAAATACAATCTGTTCTGTATATGAACTTGATGAAACCGATACTGCGATGAAAAATTACCCCACACATGTGCAGGTTTCCCCTTCTCTCTCCCAACATTTATTTGCGCTCACATGCCTCTTCATGCTGGAGTATTTTCCAAACTACATCTTCATGCAATATATTGTTAACAATTTTGGTGGGACAGAGGAAGACATAGAAGCAAGGCAGGAGTGGACACCTATAAAGCAGAAAAATGTGAGACCCTGAAGGACTGAACTCACTAATTTGATGTTCAACAGAAGCAGGAAACAGTATTAGAAGATCCATTAGTATGTAAAAGAAGTCAGTAGTGTGTGAGTTGTTAATTCAAACTAACATAGTGATGAATAGTGTGTGAAAATAGTACTTGACATAAATAGAATTTTGTATAATTGCTTTTACATAATTATTATATAATATCAATTTTACTGGAAAATTAGATACTAAAGTAGACATTGGAATTTTCTGCAATTATTCAAAATCTATATTTGATTTTTTATGATGACCCAAGACATGAAACACATAGAATTAAAAGTACTTGATATAGTATCTATAGATATTAAAGAGTTATTGGCATAAAGCAATTTCACTTTATGAAGTGGAGAATGAAATAGAGAATAAATATAAAATTCTTTCTCCTGTGTTTTTTTTTTTGGTTTTTTCTCACTCAATTTTTGGCTCGTTCACGGTTGCTGAAATATAACTAGTCTCATAATATTCAGTGAAACAGCATCATTTCCCTTTACGCAAGGATAGTTTTCTCAGAACTAAAAAGTTTGTGTTAACTTGATAAAATTCATAGTTGACTAGATGCAAAATATTATATGGTACCTATTTTCATATCCTGTTCAGATCCTGTTGGATCTGTAAAATGGGAAAGAAGAAAAAATTCTTTAAACACTTTTCTTACAGGCAGTGAGAGAACTATTGAGAGGTAGACTGGAAATATTTATTAGTCATCTGTATCACTGAGAACATACCAGTGTATTTTCTTATGCACTAAAGAAGTATGGGTGTCTGTATCTCTGATCCTAACAAGAAAGAGTATAAGGCAGGAGAAGTTTAGTGTAAGGAAGAAAATATTCTCATAGTATGTGCTCTGAAATATATTGCAGTGCTTCTCATTGTGCTCTTCACTTTAGTATTTTTAATTAATATTTGTTGCAAACAAACAACCATATGACTCCATCCTCAGTAGAGGAAGCTCTTGACTGATGAAAACTTTGACCTGGAGTAAGTCATGTGACATGGAAAGGCTTAAAGAGCAAGTTAAAGAACACTTTTCTATCTGCCTGAAAAAAGAAATAGTTATCAACTATTATTTATTCAAAGCATAAAAGAAGTACTTGGAACTTCCAGCATATTTTTTTTTCCTACAGATAAGGAAATTGGCCATCTTAGCTAGCAGTCTTGGATCAAATCAATCAGAAATCAAGTTAAACTCATACACAAATGACATTTATCATAAACTGATTGCCCAGTTACAAGAGCCTTCTGATTCACTCCTCTGACAAAGTAGCCAAAACAAAGTGACTTGATACTCATGGACTAAATGAACAAGGAAAAGAAAGGAAATATAACAAGCAACGAGTATTTAAGTCAGAGAGTCTTAAAGTACCTGCATAATTTCAGATTATAACAATTGTATCTCTTAGCGATAACTTCCGCTCTCATGAAGATATCTGTTTTTTTTCATTGTCTATAGATAAGACATTTGTAGAACTTAATGTGTACTAAATAGATAAGCAGCAGTAATTTTTCCATGGAATTTTAATGGCACTCATAAATATGATTAAAATGTATATTAAATGTTTCACTTAGTTTCATTGTCTCATGGAACTTGAATAACTTCTTTAAGAATAGAAAGAGAAGACTTTGAAAACCATTATATGCAGGATGCACTGGATGTTTTCTTCTTTCAAAGATTTGTATAGTACTGAAATGTACACAAAATGCAATAAATTTCCTCATAAAGAAAAGTTCTGTAGCTTATTTGATTTTAAAAAAAAATAGGGAGAAAAAGCCTCCAAACCTGCAAAACAACTGACAGTTATAAAAGTGAGCTATCATTCTATCCCTTTTGAGGCTACTGAAACCTGAAGCATACAAAGAGCTTATAAAGCTCTATTTCTTCACCTTTATATTTTCTGAAATTGCTTGATGCATTCATGATTAGGACACAAAACAAAACTTTCAGAGATGTTTACTCAGCTTCTTATCAGATGTCCACTATATTCAACCAGAATTTGTCAAGAATTGTCATCTGAATTTTAAATACATGTTTTATTTATTCAATATTTATGTTTAAAGCTCTCTACTGTAGTACTCCAGAGTCCCCTCCACATGGTTTCATTGTCAGTCAGACAGGTGGACAGCTCAACAGTATGGTTCGCTGGGCTTGTGATCGAGGATTTCGGCTCATTGGGAAAAGCACTGCTGTATGCAGGAAGTCTCCATATGGTTATTACTCATGGGATGTTCCAGTCCCAGCTTGTCAAGGTAAATTCTTTCATTAAAAAAAAATATACTCTAAGAAACTTTCTTTTTCCTTTTCTGATGTAATCCATCAGTTTTCTGACTCAAAATGAACAGCAGGTAAACATTTATTTTATGATCATGCTTCTATATCAATATTTTTTTATCTCACAAAACTTATAAAAACAAATATATTTTTTAAGAAATGGTATTTGAAGAGAATTTGCTAAGACTGGCAGATACTAAAATAATCTACCTCATTATGAGGAAACCTCCCCTCATATTTAAATTTTTATATTATTCAAAAAGTTAATTTAGAGCTTAATATATTAAAGTTCTTTTACTTAAAACTTTACTTTCATTCACGTTAAAAAAAAATCTGAAACTTAATACATTTCCAAGAATAGGAAATTGGACCAAGAAATCTTTACCTAGAATACCATTCTAATATTTAGTGATTTAAATTGAAATGTAAAAGAGAATTAATCAGGTTAGCCATATGTTTACTTTCTTCTGGTGTAAAAATCCCCCCTATTTTACTTAACAAGGAAAAAAAAATATTATTTAATACCCATAACAATCATATTTCCAATTCTTTTTTTCCTGAAAAGAATGCTTATGTTTAATCAGTGAACTATTAGAATGATTACTTTCATGAAAATTTGCAGATGTGTTTTTTCAAAATGTGTCCATTTTTTCCCTGTTGCTAAGCAGAGATAAATGCTATAGGAATGTTCAGTGTTTGTCGTATGTCAAAAAGTCCTTGAGCTAAAGCAGAGAAAAAAACCTTGATAAACTTCTCTTCTTACAATATGTGCCTCTATTTTTTAAAAGATTAAAGTCCTTGAAAGGAAAATACAGTCATACATTTGGTACACATCATTCTTTATCTTTTTCACCTAAATATTGCCTTCAAAGAATCACAGAATCACAGAATACTATCAGTTGGAAGGGACCCACAAGGATCATCTAGTCCAACTCACCATCTAACACCCGTACAGAGACCGAATGCACACTCCAGAGTGGTTAACATAAACCTAGATCCCACACAGGCGCACAGGCCACTCCAGGCCAGGAGAGACCCACAGGACCATCCAGCCCTACACCCCCCAGCTAGACCATGTCACTAAGTTCCTCATCCTGTCTTCTCTTAAACACGTTCAAGGACGGCGATTCCACCACCTCCCTGGGCAGTCCATTCCAATGAGTGATCATTTTCTCTGGGAAAAACCTCTTCCTAACATTCAGTCTAAACCTCCCCTGGAGTAGCTTGAGGCCATGTCCTCTCATTCTCGTGTCATCAGCCTGAAAGAAGAGGTCCACACCCACCTGGCGGCAACCTACCCACAGGTAGCTGTAAACAGCA